>JAGGCT020004248.1:212422-239922 GCA_017654935.2 Phymorhynchus buccinoides
GGTTGCATGTGTGTTTTATATAATTTATAAGACAAATAAACCAACACCAGCAACCACACCAACAGTAAGCAATACAACATCGTAATTCGTACTGTTTTGTTTGTCTTCTTCTTTTTTAACTGGTATTGCGCTTATGGTTGATTCATCTGACAACAGTTTTTGTTTTGTTTGTTTATTCATTTTTTGTTGTCGATTCCACTCTGATAACCTTTTACCTGCTTCAACTCGTCCTGGGTTCTTCGTTACCTTGGTTACTGTCGGACTGGGGCTTGTTTGCTGTTCTGTCTGATTCGTTTGATTCTCTGTCGCGTTCATTTTTAATAGCCATAAAATCTATATGATTAAAAGTAATTAAACCCATAACAACTGGTGATAAAAGCCCGCCAAACCTATAAAAAAGATCACAACTAAGAGACTCTAATGATTTAGTTAAAACAGGATCTTGACTTAAATCGTACATTAAATCTTGGCTTGAATCGAGTGGAAAAAACTGACTAACTAACTTAGTGTACAAGCCTATTACAGTTTGACCTAAACTTTTAACCATTTTAGATCCTAATTGTGCTTCGTATCTGGTGTAGTACTTTTCAATGTCAGCAGAAGACATTTGTTGAATCTGTTCTATACTAAATTCTGTTCCTAAGTATTGTTTTGTTTTTCCACACGCAGCCAGAGAATACAACTTTTCCTTTTTATTCATAACACTTGTCGACACTTCATCAGACATTACGGCTTCCTGCGCATTTAACAACAGTTCGTCACAATTCATTTTTAGTTGATTTATTATTTTTGTTTTTAAAATAAAAAATGAGTGCTGAAAAAACTGTTGCTAACCTTGTATATCAATCTGCTCTGATTGGTGGACTTTCTGTTGCGTACACGATGGTTGGTAAGAAACTATTGAAAATGAAAGCAGCTGACCTAGGAAAACTTGACCTAGAGGACTCTGGTAAACTAATCGCTATAATCACTGCTTCAATCGCAACAAAAGACTTTCTAGTTAAGCAAGGAATAATTCCAGAAAATATATATATGTAAAAATAAAATGGCTTCACTCGCAATGATGATTGGCGGTGCTGTAGTAAACGCACTTGCTTTTTCAGGAAGTAATTACATGTTCAGTAAACTAGAAACAAACAAGGAAAGACAAAGACATAATCGAGCAATGGAGCAATTAGCAGCAGCACAAGACGCCTATGAAAAACAAAGACTCGCTCAGTTAGATTTTATTAACAACAAATTGAAACTACAAAACCATGCAGCATACACTTTTAAGAATGTTGACGACGCCATTAAAGAGTATTATTTAGTGACAGGAGAAGACCTCCAACAGCTCCCACCACCAAAACTAAGTGACTTCTACCAACCATCCGAAAAACAAAAACTCCAGGAAATAGCTTTTATTGTAGTTGGTATGACTGCTGTTTATTTCATAGCAAAAAACGTGTAGTATTAAAAATGAATGATAAACTATCTAAAATTTATTATTCACCAAAAGGTTATTGGAAAGGTTTAACTGCTATTCAAAAATTAAATCAAACTGCTGGAGTCACTGAACAAACAGCAAAAGAATGGTTATCTAAACAAGCTATATGGCAAATTTATCTACCAGCACCTAAACGAATTAAAAGACCACACTTCGTTAACTCAACACCAAATGACACGCATCAAATGGATCTTCTATACTTACCCCATGATTTAATCAGAAGAAAAAGATTTAAATACGCGTTAACAGTTGTTGATTTAGCTTCAAGATATAAAGATGCTGAACCATTGACTGATAAAAGTGCTACTTCAGTCTCTGTTGCTTTACAAGAAATCTATAGACGCGGTCCATTAACCTATCCTCGTTTAATTCAAGTTGATGAAGGAAAAGAATTTAAAGGACAATTCAACCAGCTAATGTTAAAACACAAAGTATCTATTAAACGCGGTATTCCTGGAAATCATAGATCACAAGCCTTAGTCGAAAACTTTAACAAACAATTAGCTGAACGACTTTTCTCTTACCAATATCACAGAGAACTCCTTGATTCAACTAGAAACACTGAATGGGTTAGAAGATTAAGTAGTGTTCTGAGAGTCATGAATAACGAAGAATCTAAAGTAACAGGATTTAAACCAGTAAAAGCAATACAGAAGAAAACGATTGACACTTCGTTAGACACACCTCATGAACATTTAATTTCAAAACAGCTGATACCGTTTGGAATCAAAGTTAGGTTTCTTTATGCACCAGGAGAAGCGGAAGGAGACACACGTGTAAGAGCGACTGATCCAATTTGGAGTATTGAACCGTACGAAATAAAAAGTGTAATAGAAATGAATCCACCGGTGTATTATTTAAGAGAAACTGATACAACAACACGACCCGTTCCAAAAAGAGCCTTTGTTAAAGAAGAATTACAGATAATTCCGCCAGACACAGTTCCGATTTGATTAGACAAAAAAAAATGAGTTTTAAAATGGAGACTCAGAATAAAGAGATACTCGAGACAAAGAATTACGACATTTTATTGAAAAGATTAAGGAATGCGCAGAAAGAAATTGTTCTATCTCAGCTATTAATGGAAGACGATAAAATAGTCAGTAAATACTTGTTTGAAATTGAAAGCAAAATAATGGATACTTTATCAGAAATTTACAACAAGTTTAACCTTGAATTTGACCCAGTATAAAAAAAAACCAAACCAAAAAAAAATTGACCTTTTTTTTTTTTTTTTTTTGCCTTCACAAACATTTGTACTGACTAGGAAAATCTGTTTTTAACACTAGCTTACAAAACTTCTCTTTCCTCAGTTTTTGTTTAATCGACTTTTTTTCTTCTTTTGATTCAATCACATCATTTTCATCTAGACATTCATCAAAACTATTTTTATCTTTAGTAAAAAACAAAACAACTGTCTTTAACTGTTCTCTAAAGTCTTTTAAAACTGAATTATACTTTTGTGTTAAAATCCATACACTAATCCCTGCATGTCTACCACTGAAAGCTAACTTAGCTAAACTATTTCTTTTTTTAACAATGTCTTTTTCAGCCGAACAGTCATCAATAATAAACAATGTTGACGTTCCTTTAAACAGTTGATAAAAATGATCTAAACATTCACTTAACTTATTACTTGGGTCAACCAAATAGACTTTATCATCCTCCCAAATGAACTTTCTTTCTTTGTATGATTTGTTGAATTCTAAAGTAGTACAAAAAATTACTATATGTTCAAAGTGATTTCGATAAACCGTTTGTATTAAATCTAACATAAATATCGTTTTTCCACACCCAGTCATCCCGCAAAATAACCCGCAATGTGGTTCTTTTGTAAGGAAATTTAAACTGTTCAAGTCCATTGTTTTAATACACAATATCTTTTAATCTGTTATTCTCAATGTTCAGCTGAGCATCGCATAGTAAATACACATAAACATATATTTGTTTGCCCACTTCCGCTGCTTCTTTATGAATTTGAATGTTTATTCCGCCTGACCCATCACCTACTGTTCTTCCGCTACCATGAAGTTTGTTATCATCAGTTGTTCTAAGATCTAACCACAAAGCATACTTCGAAGATAAATAATCTTCTAGTCTAACATCATGAAGATGGAGGTCTTTGCAAATTAAATCAACAGACGGATCTCTTAGTTGCCCGCCTCCACCAAACAGTTTTCTTATTTCATCAAAGTGCTGATAAGGTAAAAGACCGCTCGCAAACAATTGGTTCGGTTGCCCTTCAATCGCAGTAGTCAGCTTAGTTATTTTTGGATTATAAAACCTCTCGCTTAATCTATTAAAGGGTTTTTTGGTTTCTTCAAACAGCAGCAAAATTCCTTTCAACGACCTTGCCGATATATTCAAATCGATGTTCCAGATTGTGTCTGCTGTGTTTTTAGTTAACTTACTGTGATTTAAAATTCTGTTGTAGTATATTGCTAATCTTGACTGGTATTGTTGGGAGATCAACCGAGCTAATTCTTGATGTCGAACAACATCAAACTCTAATGCGATGTCTGAGATACTATATTTTGCATTTGGATCTGTTGTTTTAATAACACGACTATAATCATTAAAAGTCAATTCATACATAAGCCTATCTTGTAAGGCTCCCTGATAATACGGGGAGTGCGTGTTCAGCAATTCAAAGTCAAGAGGTATATAAAATCGACTCCCATATATTTGCGCAACCAACTCATCTTTATTGTTATCTTTTTTGTCTTCAGCATCCATTCTATGTTTGAGACCATTATCTCCCTGTATTCCCTGATAAGTCCGATCTTTTCTTTCATTTTCTGTGAGCCACAGGTCGCTATAAATCAAAAAAGCATCTGCGTTATCTAAAGACATTACTTCTCTCCCTTCAAGTTTAATAGTAATCTTGTTGACGATCGCTCTACCAAGATTGCCAACTATACTTATATTCGAATCCGTCTCTGACTCCAGGCCTATTTTAAATGCAAGACGAGCAGTGCCTGGCACGATGACTTCATTACTCCCCAGACTAGGAAATCTTACTGATAATATTTGTCTTTGATCGATAGTTGAAGGATTATTACTTATCACGATACTCTGTCTGGTTCCTTTTACACCGAGTGGTTCTTTTAACCGTCTGTATGGATCAAGACTCGACCCGTATGATTGCGACATCTCTCTTTTTTTTTTAGAAATAAAATAAAAACATAATTATAAATAAAAACATGGAAGGAAAAGAAGCAGTCCACGATTATGATGCCTTTGACGATGAAGCTGGAGATGACATGAGTGAAGACATTCCTTTATTGTCTCGTCGTCGTAATCTACCATCTTTAAGACAAGAACTAGATGAAGCAGAACCAAACCCGAATGTAGAAGTTAGACCAAGGGAAGATAATATAGTAGTTGGAAAATCTCAATTTGAAATGCACTATGAAATACAGAAATCGAAAGTAATGGCTTTTCGTAAATTTATAGGTCAAGATTTATCCGATTTGTATGATCCTAATGACTATGTTTTAAATAGTGAAGGTCATTTATTTTTGAATAATAATGAATCAACCCGACTTACACACAAAAATAATCCAGCAAAGTTTTATAAAATAAGTTCACTAATTTCTCATGGCGTCCCCACTAATGATCTAAGACGTATTGGCGTTGACATAAAACCAAAACCAACCCTAAGCACGAAAGCTGTTTCTGCTCTTCAAAACACACTACAAGAACTGCCTACTGATTCCCAACTTCAATCGATTCCTCTTAGAGACTTAAGCGCAACTGCGGACCAGATAATAGAAATGGAAACTAGTTTTATAGCTTTAGAAGATGAAGAAACCCATTTAAAAACATTACATGATTCACCATTACCTATGAGAGAACTAATGGCGCTCAATTCAACATTACAAACTACCAGAGGCGAGTTAACAAATAATCTAGCAAAGTTAAGCGAACTGGATGCTCACATTGACAGAGAAAAACAGAAATTAGTTGAAGCGGACGACAATAACCTAGGACAAGACGTAAAAGACAGAATCATGCAAAGACTAGATGATCTTCAACAAGAGAGAGCTGCAAGACTAGAAGTACTGTCAACTAACCGTGAACAATTACGAACACAAGTCAGCAGAATAAAAGAAACCATCCAAAGAATTTTACACGAAGATACAACGTTAGCAGAAAGAATAAAAACTTTATTTAGAGAGCAAGGAGTCACGATAGCGAGCGTTATGACAGCTTTAGGGTTTGCAATCTCTACTTTAGTGTTTGCTTTAACAGGAACAGGTGGTGGTGGTGGTCAATTACCTTCTCCACCTTCTCCACCTTCGCCATCAAAAGACTCTTGGATTAAAAAACAACTGGAACATTTAACGAATCTATTAAAAAAATTAGGAGAAAAAGCACTAGATGCGCTACCCGGTATATTAGGTGGAATTGTTAGTTGGCTTTTTTCTACTGCAAGCAAAGTAGTCGGTTTTATGGCTGAACACTTATGGATGCTAATAGTTTTAGTTGTAGGATTACTCTCTAGTAAAATAAAAATAAACTAGACCGGCTGCTGTTAGAAAAATAACTAGTGCTGTCTTTTCGTTTTCGTGACTGTCAGTTAAGTTCGTTAAGTTCGTTGAGTTCGTAGAGTTAGTTAAGTTCGTAGAGTTAGTTAAGTTCATAGAGTTAGTTAAGTTCGTTGAATTCGTTAAGTTAATATTCTTTTTTTGACTGACAGGGATTGGATGGTGTGTTCTTTGTATGATCGACAATGTAGAATTTATTTTTAAATTTTTACCAACTGCTTGATTATCTTTTGCTATAAGGATTTCGTTGTTATAGTTTACAATTGTTCCTATTTGAAGTCTAAGATCAGAGGGCAGCATGTATAATCCACTACCAACAGCAAAGTCTACTTTTGATCTTGCAAATCTTAAAACGTCTTGATACCTTTTAATGCTTGCTGGGAGGTCAACTGTAGAATTGATTGCATCTTCTAAATTAGCTAAATACTGTTTTTGTGCATCAAACCCAGTAGAAGGATCCATTATCTCAGATTTAACTTGCGCTTGAGATCCCAGCAAACACCACACGTAAGTACGAATAGAATCATTTACTCGTTCTATTCCCGCCTTTGTCAGTCCTTCAGAAGTATCAAGAATAAAAGTAGACCAAGCGTTTTTATGTTTTTGTTGAATAGATCCCAGATGAACGGTCGTACCTGAAGAAAAAGACGTGTAAGGAGGATTCCAATCATAGTTATACTTTCTGTGCACGCCCCAATAATAAAGTGTTCCCAAACCATGATTACGATCTAACTTTTGCCTAAAGTCTGTATTCAAGTTAATGTTAAACTCATTACAAATCCGTTCAAAGGCCTTCAAGTCAATTCTGTTGTTGAACGGATTAAAAGTAGAATCATTCGGTAATGGAGCATGTAGTTCAGACAAAATACGCTTGAAAGTATAATAGAAATGAAATCTATAAACTGCTTTTACCATGACTCCAGGATGATTTAAGTGATCAGCGAAAGAAACACCACACCCTGTTGTTGCACAGAACACAGCAAAGTTTAACTGGTTTTGATAAAACTGCATTGGATGACTAAACCATGCCTTTGCGATGTTATCATGTTTAACACTAGGATTTAAATAATGGTTTAATGGATTACTGACCTTAACTTCAAAAGAATCAACTCCCACTGCAACAACTATTGAATCAACAGCTATAGTTTTAGGGTTATATGATCCAACTGCATATTTAACGTCTTTGTTATATTTAAAAGCATTCATTTATATATTCGTAATAAAAATGTTTATTTATATAACTGATCAAGACGAGCCAATAACACTACAATGCCCTTTAGAAAACAGTGATGGTAACCTTAAAGTTGCGCTCCATGAAATTTATTACAAAGTCAAATGGATTAACATAAGCAAATCCTTTAAAAATAATTGGATAAGAAAAATTAATAGCGCAGGGGAAATTGAACTAACTATACCAGACGGTTATTATGGTTTTTGTTCATTAAAAGAAATGCTAAGTAATTTAAACATTACTTTAAAACTTAATGAAGGAAATTTAAAAGTAGCGCTAATATTCAATGATCAAGAAAGAGTAAGTTACACCGTTGCACCAGAACTAGCAAAAATGTTAGGGTTTAGACCCCATAGTAGTAGTAATATATATAGCTTTTCACCTACAGAAGATAACTATACTTTTCAAGGAGAAAACTCGCTTAATCTTGGAATACATTCTTTATTATACGTCCATTTAGATATTTTGAGTACGGATGTCAACTTATTTGATAACCAGCCGTCTACTGTGTTAAGAGTTCTTCCAACAGCAAAAGCAGCATACTGTGATTACGAAATTATTACATTCACTAACTTACAGTTTAAAGAATTAGTTTGTGGGGTTCACCATTCACTAAAAATAAGAATAACTGACGAAAAAGGAAAAGAAGTTCAGTGCGACAGCATGAATGCTTTATTAGAAATAAAATAATTTAGTATAAAACTATGTCGCGCGGACCAGATCAACCGGTTATGCTTGACCCTGTTAGATGCGCAACTTTAGAATTGAAGGACCTAGCAGACACAGAAGACTTTGATTTAAATGGGGAGATAGGAGCGCTGTATGGTTTTGAGTACACAAACAACGGCTATTATAAACGAGCAGAAATAAGTGATAAAAAGGTTCCTAAACTAGAGCAACTGCGTAATGTAGTAGCTGACAATGTTGGCCAGTTTGAATATAAAGTTGTTAGGGAAAGGGATAACAAATGGCATTTAATTCCATTCATTGATTGGGAAATAAAGTTTGAATTTTTAAGCCCGTTTACATTCTTTGATAATAACAAATACTTTCGCAAATCATTTAACTCAGGGCCGTTACATGTCAGTCTGATTCCACAAAACAACAGCAGAAGAGAAATAGCAATCAAACCTTATAAAAAGAGACAGTACATACTGCATAGAAAAAAGACAGTGACAAAAGATGCAGCCACGCAATTAGAGTTCATTCCTAAAATGGCTTTAGCAGACGAATTTACTATGATATTTGAACTTTCTGTTAGAGCAGACAACCCTGATTCCCTACCTGTTGGTGTTAGCGACAACCTAATGAAAGGGATTCTTATTTCTTGGCAAAACTTGGATGTTGAATCAGTGAGATGTACTATCGTTATTCAAAACCGCGGTGAAGAAATTAAGGCAGTGTCGACCAGCGATAAAGTTATATTGAGTGTTGATCCAGACAATCTTAAAGAATTAACGTACATTAATGTTACTAATTTAGATCTCATTGGGTTTTATTACACTGAAAGCATTTTGCCTGATGATCTTCTTAAAATAATAGCAAGTGCAAATTAAATGTTAAATTTTTTTTTTAAATATAAAAAGATGTCCGTTACAGTTTATCCAAAAATACCAAAAGAAAATACTGACAAAGAAAAGACTGATGGTGGTGATGATCCTGAAATCAGAAAGTTCAGATTGTCTACCATTACAGAAATACAAAGAGAATTGGAAAAAGACCTCACTAACTATAACAGAACCAAACGAAGGTACTCTTGTTTGTTTAATACAGCAACATACTTAAATACTGGATTTGGGAGTCTAGGCACTTTAACAGCAGGAAGCTCAGTAGGGTTGTTGGCGACTGGTGTTGGATCAGTAGTAGCTTTGCCTCTAGGTTGTGTGTCGCTGACGCTTGGGTTGTTTTCAATGACAACGACCGCTTTCAACAAAAAAATAAAAATAAAACTTCAAAAGCATACAGCCATGGTTCAATTAATAATGGCAAAACTTAGTTCATTTCGATTGATTATCAGTAAAGCTTTGCAAGACTCTCAAATTTCGGATGAGGAGTTCAATAGACTGCAAGCTGACTACAATGATTACAAAATGCAAAAGTTCGAACTACAAAAAAAGTCAAGAGCAAGTTTTTCACAACCGCAAGACATAGAAGCGATAAAAAAAGAATGTGAAAAAAAAAATAAACGACACATTAAAATCTGTTCTAGGGAAATAACAATAAGAACTCCAAAGGGTGCTTATTCAATTCAATATGATTACAAGTTTCGAAAGTCTACTGACTATGACACTTAGTTCTCCAGTGTCCAATTGAATACGAAAACTCAGGCGATTTAAACACGCGCTTTGTATTGTTTGAGTCGAGTGATTTTTTATTTACAACTGTTGTGTTTATTTCGTGTAACTTAGACTGTATTTTTATGTTGTCATGATAAAACGTCTTGGAGTCAAACAGTGCTTCTTTATAGTTATCGTGTGTCATGACCATTTGAACAACCGGTCTAGAAATTCCTTTTGCTTTTTTAATTACGCTAGTTTGGCTGGCAATTGAATACATCTTTGCTCTCAGACCAACGTACTCTTTGATTATAGTTCCATTCAGTTCATCCTTCATCTTACCGATTACCTTTTTATTTACGGATGAATGTAATGAAGATTCACTTGGGTAGTCAGAGGTGTCATACCAGGAGACAACACCTTTTGCTGAATCTGTCTCTAAATCTTTGTAGAAGTCTTCAGTCGGAATGTCTAGAATAAATGAGTCCGTATCTGTATAAAGTACTCTGGAGTCTGGATAGAGTGGTTTAAAGTAGTCGTAAAGAAATTCTAGCATCAATAACTTAGACAATTCAAGAACAGCAAACCCAATGAAGACTGGTTTATCTAGCTTCACATTAATTTTTTTCATCATTATCCCGTAAAGGTTGTCATGGAACTTTTTGAAGTCTTGATAATTAGGTTTTGAAGTTAATTTGATTGCTTTGTTTTCTTGGGTAACTAATCTAACGTCTTTGCGTTTGTGCGGGTTTTCCATTGTCTTTCCAAAACAACTGTTGTTCATTAGTTTAAAGAAGTCTTTTTCTGAGGCGTCGGTAGCTTGTGTTCTAAGATTAGTGTTCTTCATTATATATGGTTCCATGAACTTCCTCTGAGTGAACGAAATGATTCTATGAACTGCTGTTAGTCTTAATCCGTGACGTAAATAAAATTGTAGTAATCTATAATGACAGACGTATTTTTTTTTTGGAGTGTAGATTAGGCACAAGTTTAGGGAGGTCATTCCCCACTTGAAGTCTTTCAACTGCTAACGGGTAGTCATTGTGCAGGTCATGGAGTTCGTCCGGATAATCTAAGTCGACTTCTAAAATAAATCCTGTTTCGTAAGAATCTGATAATTTCAAAAGCCATTGCAAAAACTCTGCGATATTAAAATTAAAAGGAGCTGTAAACATTTTAAAGTTACGTAATGGAAGTGACTGGATCATCGCCCAACCATAGAGATTGTTTGCATCTAAATACATGATATAATTTGATGGTTTAGAAGGATCGTAGTCGTCTAAGTATTTGTTGTTAGCCTTGCAGTAACCGTGTGAAGCCATAGAGATTCCCCCGCGTAGTCCGTCTTCAATCATCTGGAGAGTTGGTAGATCGGAGAGTAAGTCAATCTGTATTTTGGTAAATCTTAAGAAAGCATCCCAACTCATACCAGGAGCAGTGATATAATTAGCAGGGTCTAGACTGTAATGTTTTATACACGTTTTTCTGTAGTTCTCGAATACATCTGCAAGCAAACAAACGTCAGCCATTAAATAGGCGTCGTGGTAGTCTCCCATGGTCTGGCATTTTAACTTAATCCACGCTGACTGAGCATGGTTGTAGTCAGAGTCGCTTATATCTTTTCCTTTTAAACTAGAGTAGAATGCACCTTTAGGAGGTAATTTTAAATCGTCGAACCGCTCCCAACTACTCATGTACTCATAAGGGTATACTCCTTTTCGAACAAGTGCTGGATCAAAGTATTTTTCTGTTATAGTGCATTTGGATAGTGACTGACCTAAAGACTCTAGTGATCCCATCAGATGTTGTAATGAATCGTAAAAAGACAATTGACCTAATGTAAATGTCATGTACTTTTCTGAAGACTGAGCTATACAACTGACGGTTCTAAATTCATCAGTAACTGCTTGTAGAATTAAATGAGAGTCATATCCACGTAGATTGTGAAAGAATATAGGCAGTTTCCAAGTCTTTGGTTCAAACTTTAACTGCAAATTACAGGAGTTGTGTGCTGCTCCTCTGAATTTTCCACTAATGTGATCATGGTCTCGTACTTTATAGATGTCTGGACAGTCAGGGGAGTCTTCCACAAACCCTTTTCCGCAAATCCAACATTCAGTAGCTGATTCAAATTGAATTAAATCTTCAGGTGTCATGATTAAATCTAATAAATTTAGTTGGTTAGATAGTACATTTCGTAGTTTCATCATTCTCATTAAAAAGTTTTTTGCAGCATCGGGTCCTCTATAAAGTTCTGGTGTTGAATGTTTCCCGTCTGATCTAACAACAATAAATGCGTATGAACAGATTTGATGATTATTCAATAAAACAGTTTTAGGAAGATTTTTAGGAGCTGGTCCTTGATAGGGTACAATGATTGACTCGAAATCAGCATAAACAACATAAGGACTTAATTGCAGTTTCTTCCAGTTTTTAAAGAACACCTTACTTCCTTCTTTCGGAGTAATAAGTTCAGTATTACAGTCAATGGATGAATTACAATGTTTTCTATGTTCAACCGCTGCTTGAATACTTGGCATTCTTAGTAAACATCTTCGACAGAATTCTTGTTTTTCTTTGTGATTTGTAGTATAGTTTATAAGTCTGCTCATTGTTCTGATTAAAGTGTAGTGTGTTTTTGTTCCGTCTGTTACTAAGAGAAGATCAATATGTTTTTTATCAGGATCACCAATCATGGGAGAGTTCTTTGAAACTCGGATTGGTTTAAGGTTTTCTTCTACAGACCATGTGTAGATGTTAATTGAAATTGGTTTATTCTGTTCTTCAAATTGATCAACTTCGCTTAGGCTTACAGGGAAGTCGATTCCATCAAAGTTTAATTCATTTATGTAAGGTTGATAGTTAATTACTCTTTCTGCGTTCTTTTTGATATAATGAAGTTTAGCTAAAACACACCACATAAAACATTTATCATCAGTATTTTTTATGTTTAATACTGCACGCTTTAAAACAAGTTCTTTAGGTAAAGGAATAAAGGAGTTTCCTACGATTGGTGCATATTTACTCTCCTTCATTTTAATTTCTAATACCCCGCCTTCTGACCAACCAGATCCTCTTAGTTTTGCCTCTTCTGATGCGTTAATGAACTGGGTGATTAAATTGTCTGCCCAGGTTTCTGTAAAATCATTATATGAAAGAACTACTTGCTGTTTAGTAGAGACCCATACTTGAAGCTGCTCACCTTGGACTGTTTCATAATCTACGTACACTGCTAACATTACTTTAACTGGTGGTTCTATAGCTAGTTTTTCAGGTATTTGCGAAATAGCATGTTTTACACTTTTTAGTACATTTTTTGGATCAATAACTTCTAAATCCGTTTCTTTAAAAACTTTGTCTAAGTGCTCAATTATTTCATCAAGCGCCATTGTCATGTTGAGTTCCTTTTTCTAACTCAAATTATTTTGTTTAATTAAAAATAATTAATTTTGTTTCACCTAAAGTAGTGGCTTTTTTTTGATTTGGCAGAATAAAGGGGAGACGAATTTTTACTTTTTTTACCCCTTAAAGTAGCGTTTTTGTATCTAAAAAGGGGTTTTAAAAAAGTTAGATTTTTTGCTTTTTTTATGCCTTAAAGTTACGAATTCTTGTTAAAAAGGGGGCAAAAATAGTCTTGAGCCAGACGCCCCCTTTAGCTGTTCTCTGACCTGAGACATTGTTGCTGTTCCTGGAAAGGGTCGCGAAGCCAGAAGAAGAAACCAGTTACGCGGAGTGAACAAGGTGGCGGCGCACGGAACGTTCATTTAAGAATGAATAAGCTTTAAATGGCATAGTGCGTTTGTGCCAGTTGTTAGTTCACACTAACATTATTAAGTTATCGCCACAGCGGTGACTTGGCGCGAAGGGATATAACGATAGTGTGGGGTAATTTCCCTACATTTGTGACATGGTGTGAAGGGACATAGTGGTAGTGTGTGTGGGTAGACTTCCCTACATTATATGAATAGATTAATTGTGTAGAGGGTATTTTACTAGTGGGTTATCGCCCTTGAACAGTGAGGGGCGAAGTAGCCGTTTCACTGCAAGGACTGTAACCAGTTGGAATTAACATTGCTTGAACACGCCTCATTTTGTTGTGGTTGTTTACCAGTGAGGTTGTTGCTTTGATGATGAAAGGTGGGGTTAGTCATTTGCAGCGCTTAGTTATTAGTGTGTACATTTGGGTGTAATCTTAGTAGTATTTCTTGGGCATTGGTACCTGTTCACTCTTGAGGGGTGGATGAGTAGTTACTAGTGTTATGCATTCACTTCTATTTTTTTTAGGTTCATTCATTTTGGGTGAAGTGAGACATTTTCAGTTAGGATTTAATTGTAGTTATAACAGTTGGTGGGAGTTTTAGTTGGAAAGACAGATAATTATTGTTTAGCACCTTTGTGTGTGATCTGGTCTTGAACTATACTCAAACCATCTGTTCTTTTCTAAATGTAGTCAGTTGTAATTATAATAGTTGGCGGGGGTGTTAGTTGGAAAGACAGATCATTACTGTTTAACACTTTTGTGTGTGATCTGGTCTTGAATTAATACTCAAACCATCTGTTCTTTACTAAGCGCAGTTAATTGTAATTATAATGGTTGGTGGGGGTTTAGTTGGGTAGGTGGGTCACTGCAATAGTTTTGGTGTTTTGTTTGGCACCATTGTATGTGATCTGGCCTTGAACTATTCCTGTACCATCGTTTCTATTTTTGTTGCTGATATGATAGGTTAAAAGTACAGTTGAAACCGCTTAAGCGGAAGTTGCGTGTAAGCGAGTTTGCTGTAGGGGGTAAAGGGAGAGAATTTAGTTTAAAGGAAATCAATTAGATAAGCTTTCAACTGTTGTCTCCTTTTTCTTAGATTCTTTTGTTTCAACATTTATTTTGGATTGGGTATTGCTTTAAATCGCCTGGGGTTTGTTTATTCAGCGGTTTGATTGTGTGAAAGGAAAGTTATTGGTTTGATTTTAAATAAATTGCATTTCGCTTTTACGCCTACTTGAAATCATTGTGTTTGTGTTGTTGGGGTGTTAGCTAGAGTGGGTTTACTTAATGTTCATTGTGCACACCCTTCTGGTTCGTGTCATAAACCCAGAAACATATGCACACACATTATGGCAGCCAGCCAATATATTTATGTAATGCTTTTCTTTTGTTTATCTCTCACTTGATTACAGATATTTTGATTGAAGACAGTCCACACTTCAACATGTCAAGGCTCAGTGCCATGTGTCCAGGAATCGACTATTGCAGTGGTCAAAACCGCACTACTATTACATTCAAGTATGCTGATAAATCAGACTGTTATTATACTGCAATGGTTCCCAGAGGGTCTTATATTAATGTTGAGCTTCAACGTCTTGAATACTGGTGTAGTGGAAGGCATTGGGAAACACACATCATGGGGAAATATAAACTCAGATGTGATTTTCATTCTCTTGATGAATTATTTTTTCAATCTGCTAACTATTCTGTTGACGTGAGGCATCTCAACAGACCATCTGTTAGAGTTATGTTTTTTGAAATTAAGCAAATCGGTTTTATTAAGAAACAGTTTTTGCATTATTCTGGTTATATGATAGCACCATTTCAGACGAAAAGTAGATGGTTAAAAAGTGAAATAAAGGGTAAACATGATCAAGCTGTTATGATCAGTTTTCTGAAATCTCATTTGTATAATGTAGTAAAGGGCATAGAAATTAAGAGTCTGACTTTAATCTATCAGAGAGCAAATGAAACTGATTTTACTTTGCAGAGCATGTTTCACACATATTTCACACCACCTATCATTGTTTTTGCATCAAGCCTTGTAATACAAATGCATACTAAACATTACAGTATTGCTTACGTCGTTCTATATTTTTCCCTGCATTGGGAGAGTGACCTTCCCCGTAAACTGCCCAGTGGTTTGTTCAACTGTTCTGCATCCAGCTATCCTGTGTTCCAGGTCCACGTCCATTGTAACTTTAAGCCAGAGTGTCAAGATGGTGAGGATGAGACAGAGCACTGTCCTTTCAGCAGTCCTCAGTGCAAAGGCCTGGTGGCTTCACGCAACAAATGTTTTACACTGATTCTTTTTGACGCACTCACCTTTATCACTGTCGGCTCTTTCAGCTGTTTCAGTTTGGGCGGGAGACTGGCATCACTGAAAACAAGAAAGGAGCAAAATGATTCGTTGCACTTGATCAAAAACATTAACTTTGTTTTCACGGGTTATGGCTATTTCAGTGGCTGGTTCAACGTGCACTTCATTTATAGCAAATTTCCTAGATGGTCCGACAACACGGTAATTTACACATACCCTTTCAGTGACAAGTATCGTCCTTGGAGATTCAGACAGACTCGTTTTTGGCCATGTCGAATGCCACTATCAGAAATACGCCATTCTTATTTAACAACACTATTATGTGAAATTCCAGCATTGGTCCCAAAGTTTTCTATGCAAGGTGTGGTTCTTCACTCTCGTTTATTGAATTCAGTATTCATAAACACCAAACAGTTTTTACTTGTTTATACCAAAAACGAACTGTCACATTCCTTCATTTTTTCCAATTTCAGAAGATATCATGAAAAACCAAGAAACTTGCTATCACCTTCCTTTTCTGTGAATGTAAGTGACTGGCAAAATACTGTTACAATTGTTCAGAAGGAAACCATTGCTGACAGGGAAGTCATGTTTGCATGTGATGATGACATCACTACTGTTAGTTACACGTTAGTGTGTGACCTTCACCAGGACTGTTCAGACAACAGTGATGAGTCCTTCTGTCAGCGTACTTCATGTCATGGTTTCTTCTGCTCCAACTCACAGTGTGCCTTGCACAGCCAGCGCTGCAACGAGTATGTTGACTGTCGGGATGACTCGGATGAAATGGGTTGCGATCAAAAAACTATCTTTCACTTTCCTATGACATTCCAAGGAAGAAGCTACATTGACTTGGACGGTTCTGGTTATTTTACTTATTATATAATGATATCTGATGAGTCCTGTCCTGACACTCATTACAGCTGTACAGCTGAGTATTTGTACTGTCTGCCTGTCTACACCAAATGCAACGGGTATAACGACTGTCTCTATGGTGAGGACGAGCAAAACTGTGAGACAAATGGTTGCCCTTATTACTACCGGTGTAAGGGATCCAAAGCGTGTGTGCATGCAGATCACCTGTGTGATGGCTGGGGTCAGTGTCCACAGCAGGATGATGAACTGCTTTGTGACACCACCTGTCCTGAAGCTTGTCTGTGTCAGGGCTATTCTTTCTGGTGCAGATCTCCTATTCCTCTGGATATTTTCCCGACAATGCGTTTCATTGATGCTACAGGGTCAGGCATGTCTTTAGCAGCTTTCGCTGAAAATGATTACCTCGTATTTCTGAGGTTGTCAGCCTGTTCTCTAAACAATATTTCAAATGTGAAGCTACCTAACCTCCAGTTGTTAGACCTCAGCCACAATAATGTGGAGTTCCTCAACTTTGGTCATTTCATGGAGCTGCTGAATTTGAGAAGTTTGTCCTTAGCAAACAACCCTGTGAGAACCTTGACACATCATCTGCATAAACCTGTCCACTATACACTGACCAGACTGGACATGTCAATTACATTATTAAGACTTGCTATCGGTTACATGTACCTGTATTTACCCTCTTTGACTTATCTGAATGTGTCGTCTTCTGCTATTCAAAGTATTGGTAGTAAAGGATTTAAGCATATGCCTGTACTGACTAAATTAGACGTGAGGTGGAATCCATTAAATGATTTTCCTTCTGATTTGTTTTCTCGATCACAACTGTTGCATCATATGTTTTCACCGGATTATCGCCTGTGCTGTGACATATTTACTAAAGCCATACGCAATGTCAAATGTGAGGCAGTTGTCATGGTTTTCCCTTCATGTCAATCGTTAATTCCATCAGAACTTCATTCAGTTTTGTTCTGCCTGATTGCTGTCACAGCTGTCGCAGGCAGTCTGGCCTGTTGTTTGGCCTCCAACAGAGTTCAGAAACTGTTTGGAAACCAGTTTGTAACGACCCTTTCCCATTTACATGTTGCTGATGTGTGCATGGGAATTCACGTTGCTGTTGTCATAGCAGCAAATGAAGTGTTTTATGGGCAATACGTTCAGTTAGAAAAGCTGTGGACCAGAAGTGAGGCTTGCCAGGTGAGCAGCTTTCTGTTCATTTTATCCAACGAGGTGTCAGTTCTGATCATTTTGATCATCACTTTGGATCACGTTCTCCTTCTGTATAATTGTAAAAATTCTAGGATATTTCAAAGAAATTCAATTAAAATGATATCTGCAGTTAGTTGGGTCATTGGGATATGTTTGTCTGCCATACCCTTTCTTCCTGGACTGTCACACTGGGGCCTTTCTGACCAGTCTGGCCTTTGTCGTATGGCATTGTTCAAGGGCTACCAACCTCATGTGAAGTTCAGGTGGTTCCACGTGATAGCAGCCATCAATTTCATCGTGTGCCTGATCATCACAGTGGGTCAGGTTATATCCTTCAAACTGACACCAATACACAGAATCACCTTAGACCCAGCACACAGGTCGGTGTACAGTGCGGTCCATGTGATGAGACCAGTGGCTGTCCTGGAAGTGCTGTGCTGGTGGTCATTTGGGGTGGTGACCATGATCATTGCTGGAGGTACTCGTGAGTTGGACACGCTTCACGGTACACTGGTGGTGTTCATGCTACCGTTCAACTCGGCCCTCAACCCTGTGCTTTACATGTGGACCGCACTGACACAGAAACGAGCCAAGGACAGGGAAGAAAGAATGCTGGCAAAATGCAAGCTGAAAGTTGACACCCAAAAGGTCAAATCTTTGAACAAATAGAGCAAGAAATGGACAAGGCTGCTACCGAGTGGCAGACAAGTCTTTTGCCCCATCTGCCCGCTAACAGTTCTTTGCTCGATAGCATACTTCTTCCCTCTTCCCTCGACCTCTCCCCTTTGCCCCATCTACCCACCAACAGTTCTTCACTCGATAGCATACTTCTTCCCTCGACCTCTCTCCTTTACCCTCTCCCTCACTGTGTTACTTGGATGGCGCTAATTGGGAATATACATGGTTTTATAAATGCACTGGCAATGGATTAATGTTGTCACCTTCAAAGTGTCTCCCAATGAATTTCTTGGGCAATGCCACAAATAAAATAGACAGATAGATAGATAGACAGACGTTCCCCTAGGGGAACGGCGCTCAGCTTATAACTGAGATTTTATATTCATTCTATTTTTATCCAAATTTTGGATTCCATCTCAATAGTTGGCCCTCCCTAGCCATGTTTATTATCTTTTAAAATTATAATTTTAGAACATTATTATTTGTGTCATTCTACATAAGATTTTTACCATTTCTTTTTAACTTAGTACTGGTATGCTTTTATTGTGGACTTTCAATCTGGTGCAAAGAGGACAACCATTCTCTTATAGAAAGTCTTCTTGCTCAGCTTGAACCTTCACTGCGAAAAATTAACCGAGGCGTGGTTACTGCGACACATCTGTATTGTTAAAAAATCGGGACTTTACTGGTGTTGCACTGCCCTGGTTATTGCCTCCAGTATTGTTCCCACCATCTTTGTATCTACAAATGTCCCATTTGTGTCTGTCCCAGACCGAGAGGACGTAAAACACCACTTTTCATTCATTCAACATTCTTTGCAGGTCGAAATGGAGACTGAAGAGTCTTTCACAAGACGAAACAGCTGTCTTTAGGCATTGTCTACCTCCCCCCCCCCCCCTGTTTTCTCCCTCCCCGTGTACCCCCCCCCCTCCACCCACCCACAGCTTTCCCTCTCCCTGGGCTGTGCTCTCCACCCCCTTCCGCCCACCCCGCTGCTCTTCTTTCTTTTTTAAATGAAGAAAAGAAACTAAAAAAAATATGGTGGTGCCCCCTCCCTTCCACCCACTCCCCTCTCCAATTATATCAGACTTTTGCGATACCTTTCCATGACAAGTCCTTTGCAGGTGTTCTATAAACTTTTGTGAAGGTGCGTGAGTGTTTAATTTGATAACAAAAAGGACATGACATGGAAATCGTGCGAGGGCACATCTCTTCACATACCTCGCTGCCTGTCAGTTTGTCTGTCTCACCGGTTCATCTGTATGAATATGAGGCACAATGTCGTGCTGCTTCGCTTCACACTACGAGACAATAAAAACATCTCTCTCTCTTTCTCTCTCTCTCTCTCTCTCTCTCTCTCTCTCTCTCTCTCTCTCTCTCTCTCTCTCTCTCTCTCTCTCTCTCTCTCTCTCTCTCGTGAGTGCGCATGCGTGTGTGTGTGTGTGTGTGTGTGTGTGTATGTGTGTGTGATTGTCTGTGCACGCATGCGTGAGTGCGTGCATGTGTGCGTGTGTGAGCGCCTGTGTGCACGTGCGTAAGTGCGTATGGTTGGGTGTAAGCTTATATTTATAACATGTGTTATTATTTATGTTTTAGTAAAATAAAATATTGTTTGGATTTTGTTATATTTGACTGTTACAGTATATACAGCATTATGAATCATTTGGATATTATTGCTTATTATCATTATTGTCATTATTATCATATACTTATTAACGTAAACATGGTAGGTATAAATGCAGTAATTTTTTCATCTTCATATACTTATTATTTTTGTTTGTTAATATTCCTGTCGTCATTCTTGATGATGTAATGCTTATTCAGTTCATCCACATTCAACATTTCAAGTTTCAAGTTTTACTCTCTCACACACAATTCATGCAGTTTCGATGTAAGCTTGGGAAATTAGAATTCTGAATTTTACCGAGACCAATACGGGAAAAATCAGAATTCTAAATTTTCCCGGGAAGATTCCGAATTTTCCAAACTCGGGACAACTCGTTGGGCCATGGTCGATGCTAACCATGTCAGAACCCTCATCTTTTACCGTCTTCCTAAAATTCATAAAGCCTCCACAAACCCGCCAGGCAGACCCATTGTTTCAGGGGTGGGGGGTCCCCCGGAAAAGATTTCTGCCCTGGTTGATCACTGGCTTAGGAATATAGTGTCCTCCCTCCCAAGCTATATCAAAGACACCACTCATTTCATTCAAACCATGGAAGAATGGAACACTCGTTATGGGCCCTTTGAAAACGTGACGCTTGTCACGACTGATGTGGTAGGGCTGTATTCAAACATTCCCCAGAACGAGCTCATTGCTGCTGTCCAGCACTTCCTCACCACCAAAGATCACCACACCAAAGATCACCACAACATTCCACCTGTTGATTCTGTGTTAGCTATCATTGAACACATCTTACAGAATAACTATTTCACTTTTGAAAATCAGACATACCACCAAATTTCTGGTTTCAATCTCCTGTAGTTGCAAACCTTTTTATGGGCAGACTTTAAGACAACATTATAGCGAACAGTCCTGTACCATTATCAGATGAGTTTGGGAAGAGGTTTATAGATGACATATTCTTACCGTGCACAGGCTCTCAACATGATTTGCTACGGTTTCTGGACTACATAAATTCCATCCACCCCACCATCAAATTTACACACGAGTCTTCTACTGAACAACTGTCCTTCCTTGATGTCCGCCTTTATCTAGAAGATGGATTAATTCAAACGGACTTACATACTAAACACACACACACACACGCTTACCTACATCATTCGTCCAACCACCCTCTCCACCTCAAAGCCAACTTGACTTACAGCCAGTTTCTCAGGATAAAGCGCATTTGTTCCAAACCAGAAGACTTTCAAACCCAGTCCCTTAAGATGGTAGAACACTTTGTGAGCAGAGGCCACAAGAGGAAATCAGTTGAAAAGGCACTAGAATGGGCAAAACAACCCTCAATGTCAACCCTACCAACCCAAAGTGTCCAATTCCAGAACACCATTCATAGTCACTCATCACCCAAGCAACCCACCTCTAAGATCATGGTTTAGGGAACTACAAGTCACACCAGCTCAAGAAAGCCACCCCAGACCCCCCAATACTTGGGGAGATAAACAGCAGGTCATTGAAAAACCTACTAATGCCTTCAGCTCTCCCAGTAGAACCGGACCCAAACCTCACTGGTTTCTATAAATGTACAAACAAATGCATCATGTGCAAAGAACACTGCGTAGAAACCAAAACATTTTCCAGTCAGCAGACTAACGAAAGGTTCACCATACGTCACAACACTAATTGCCAAACAGAAAATATCATCTACCTTCTGTATTGCGAGTTGTGCAACAGCTCACAGTATGTGGGTGAAACAAAAAATTCCCTGAACACGCGATTTTACCTCCATAGATCGCACATAAAGAAAACTACGGGAACTCTCATCACCAAGCATTTCAACTTGCCGAATAATTCTGTAAGCAACATGAAATGCACAATCATAGAAAAGGTGCTGTCTGAGAAATACACTTACAGACTTGGAAGAGATAAATTCTGGATAAAGAAACTTCAGACTCTCCATCCTTGTGGCCTCAACACTCTAGAATAGAGTTACATTCTGTTCCCTTCACGAGTCCGTGGTACCTTTCAGGAACTTTACACCACACATACACACACACACACACACACACACACACACACACACACACACACACACACACACACACACACACAGTGCGCGCGCACTATCACACACACACACACACACTCACACACACATGTACACTCACACGCACGCACACGCACACTCACATACACTTAGTTCATCCCGCACTATTATCACATACCCCTACCTATTTTGAAAGCATAGCTGATGTTTTTAAATAAGCCAATGGAAAGTTATTACTCTGAATGGGTCTGATCATCTATGTGTAGGTGTACTTTCAAATGCGGAAGATGAAAGTGCTTGCATGGATATGATTTTTGCTCAATTGATTCCATAATATTTTTTGCTAATTATGTTTCATCACTTTCAAATGCGGAAGTAAAAAAAGCGCCTGATTATAATTATGGTTTAGGCGATTCCATAAGAATTTTTGATCATGATGTTTCAATGCTTCCAGATGCGGAAGTAAGAAAGTGCTTTATTATTATTTTGGTTCAGACAATCCCATAATAGGTTTTGATAATGCTTTAAAATGCGGAAGTTAGAAAGTACTATACTATGATTTTGGTTTAGGTGATCCCATAATAATGTTTTCTAATTATATTTCAATGTTTTGATATGCGGAAGTAGGAACATGCTTGATTATGTTTCTTGTACAAGCGATTCCATAATATATTTCTTAATTACGTTTTAGTACTTTTAAATGCGGAAGTCTTCAGTTTTTACACAGGCAATTCCACAATAATTGTTGCTGATGAAGTTACAATGTTTAAAAATGAGGAAGTAAGATAGTGCTTGATGATGTTTCTCCTACAGGCGATTCCATAATATGATTCAATGCCTTAAAATTCGGAAGTCTTTATTGTGATTTGGTACAGGCGATTCCATAATAATTTTTGCTAATGTTACAATGGAATGCCAATGTCCTTTGTTATTGTTATCACTTACTTCCAAGATTCCCTCAGGGAGTTCCTTCTTGCTACGTGCCGATGTGTCCACGTGTCTTTGTGCCCACGTGTTGTTGTGCCCGTAATGACGTGTGTGGAGGGAGAGGGAGAGAGAGAGAGAGAGAGAGAGAGAGAGAGAGAGAGAGAGAGAGAGAGAGAGAGAGAGAGAGAGAGAGAGAGAGAGGGGGGTGGGGTGGTGGGGTGGTGGTGGTTGGGGAAGCAGAAAGAAATAGTTAATTTAAGTTTTTATTTCAATTTAATTGAATGGCACACATGCACGCGTGCGCGCACGCGCACACACGCACGCACACGCACGCACACGCACGCGCACGCACGCACACACACGCACGCACACACACACACACACACACACACACACACACACACACACACACACACCGCAATATATCTAAAGACACAGTCTTAGCTCAGTACGCAGACGATATCTGCATGTGGATGAAGGTAACAATGAAGCGTAAAACTCCACTTAGATCCTTGAACTATACCAAAAAACTATATCAACGTGAATTATATAAAATAAATACATTTATGAAAGAAAATGGTTTAACTTTATCATTAGAAAAAACACATATAGTACTTTTTAATTCGGGATGCAACCCAGAAAAACTTCCAGTTTTTACCATCAATGGCACAGTAATCAATTATACGCAGAGTGTGAAATTTCTGGGTGTTTTCCTTTCATCAAAACTTAATTGGAATCAACATATAGATTACATATTAAACAAAGCAAGAAAGGCTTTAAATTTTCTCAAAATTATAAGTAAACAGCGCTGGGGACAAGATACAAAAGCGCTTCTATGTCTTGCTAATTCTCTTGTACGATCTCGATTAATTTATCCTCAGGAAATTTTCTTTAGTGCTCCAAAATATTTCTTAAACAAACTACAATGTATCGATTGTAAAGCTTTTAAACTGGCACTTGGGGTACCAACCCATGCTTATAATCTAGGATCATATAAAGAAGCAGGTATTCTACCTCTCGATGAATATCGAAAGCTTTCTGCTACAAAATTTGTATTAAAATCAACAGTATATGACACATTTTGTAAAGAAGAAGTTAAGTTAGATACTGAACATGATTTTGTTAAAAGAGCTAAAACAATTCAATCTTTGCAACCAATTAATTCCTTTGTCTCCGATATTATTAATTGTAAAGAATTAAAAAATAAAGAAATTGCAGCTAAGCCACCTTTTTCGCCAGTACCGCCTTGGGAACAAATTAAACCTGCTTTTGATATTGATCATACAGATGTTAACAAAAGTCAATCTCCAAACATATTAAAAAACTTAGTTAATTTACATATGGAAAGTTGTTATAGTGGATGCATTAAAATATACACAGATGGGTCTGTTTTCAAAATGGGAATACAGGAGCAGCATTTATAATACCCTCGTTAAAAATAGAGAAACGATATTATATAGGTAAATATTATTCCATTTTTACTGCAGAATTGTTAGCTATTTTAATGGCATTACAATATACCGCAGAATTACCTACAAATGCTTGTAAAATATTACTTTGTGTAGATTCGAAATCAGCATTACAAGCTATTAAAGGTCAAAATGTTAACATACGCCTTGAAATGATATTAGAGATCAAACATTTAATTAATCAATTATCGAGTAAAGACATTAGTGTAACTTTTTATTGGGTTCCCTCCCATTGCGGAATATACTCAAATGAATTGGTTGATCGAGCAGCTAGAAGTGCAGCACGTAATTCCGAGGGAACGATTCATCTTAATGTGAATTTAGATCTGCATGAATATTATAAACATATTGAAAAATTATCCAAAGAAAATTTTGACAGCATGTTAATGACTTCAGACAGTCAATATTCACGCTATTGTATAAAAGGCTCAAGTACAATGAATTCCTACTTAATTTTAAAACAGCTCAAAGATACAAGTTTAAGACAAATCGTATCTTTGATGTTTAAACTTCGTTTAAATGCTTTTAAAACAAACTTTTCTAAAGACGTTAACTGCATATGTGGAAATCAAAAAGCTATAAATCATTTGCTCCTATATTGTCCTAGAATTAAAGAACAAATCAACAAAACTGATGGTGAATTGCTAAACCATCAAACGCCTTTAACCATTAAAAAAATCTTAAACAACTTTAATCTCCTTAAACGTTTTTCAGAAATCCTGCACATAAGTCCTGTTGGTATTTTTCTTTGAGTTACTAATTAATTGTTGGTTTAAATTGTGTTATTATATTTTTGTTGTTAGCCATTTAGAAATTAAGACACACTTGTTTAACTCTTCATGTTACATAAGTCAGTTTGAAATGTTACTGTATGTCCCCCACTTCCTCCCATCTTATATATCTGTTAATGTAATTTTTATATGCACTCAGTTAGATTTGTATGAATAGATGTGTAGGGAAAACACATAATAATACTACCATCCATGCACTCACACACACTCTCACTTCAATACTTTAAAAAAAAAGTAAAAAAAAAAAAGTTATAATTTTTTTTTTTTTTTTTTTTTTTTTTGGGGGGTCTAATATCACTTGCGGGTGAACAGACGTTAAACTAAAGAACGAACACACACCGCACCCGCGCATACATACACATTTTCAACTGAACACAATATAGTTTACATAATAGTCAAAGTTTCTTTATTGTCAGAATTCAGTATTGTTAAGAAAAACAAGCAATCCATTTAGAGGAAAATGTAACAAAATCACATAATCATAACAAACACATTTAGCTCCTTTGACTGTGACAATGGAATTCTTTATACACTTTATCCTTCGAAAGAGAGAGAGAGAGAGAGAGAGAGAGAGAGAGAGAGAGAGAGAGAGAGAGAGAGAGAGAGAGAGAGAGAGAGAGAGAGAGAGAGAGAGGCGAAAAGGGGGGGGGGAGAAGGAAGAGAAGAGAGAATAAGAGAAATTGAGAGAGATATTAAAGGAGGAAAAGAAAGAGAAAGCAGGAAGAAGAAGGAGAGAGAGAGGGAGGGGGGGGGGAACGGCATGGTATTTTGTGACCGTTGGAATCTGATTAGTCATTGATCATCAGGAAAACGTATTTCACGCACATGTGCACTCGCGCACGCACACGCACACACACACACACACACACACACACACACACACACACACACACACACACACACACACACACACACACACACACACACACACACACACACACACACACACACACTACACACACACACACACACACACACACACACACACACCACACACACACACACACACACACACACACATCAACAATCATATAATTATGCAATGAAACCCAACATCTGTTATTGACAACAATGCGTAGGGTAGGATGGGGTAAAAAGCCCATAGGCGGGTAAGAAGCCCATGCCAATTATCTCATGAAATGAAGCAAATTTCAGTCACATTTTGCCCATGAGACGAGTGTTAATGTCTAGCGTTCGTCTCGTGCGCAACATTGGACTGAAATTTTCTTCATTTCATGAGATAATTGGCATGGCCTTCTTACCCGCCCATGGGCTTTTTACCCCGTCTTCCTCTATACATATAACAAACCCCTCATCACAAAAGAACAAAGTACAAACACTATTTGAATGTACGAACGGATGATTATTAGGTAGGCCTAGGCCTATGTCAACAACGTTTAAAAGCGAAAGGTGGGGTATAATAGGCCTATTTTTATAGCAATTTTAATACTTCTTCTTCTTCTTCTGCGTTCCCAGGCCATATGGCCATAATGGATAAGGTACGTATGTGTCTGGTTTTCAGTTTTTACTGGTCTCCCCGCTGCGTACAGCCAACACATTCCGATTTCGGAGGAGCTCAAAGGAGAAAATTGGGATGATTTTTTTGAAAAAAAGGCACGAGAATGGGGCCAACAAGGCAGAAAGATAGTAGATGACACAAAGCAAAGGGAAAAGGCAGAGTCAAAGAGAGTGAAAGATTAGTGGAAGTTACAAGCACAGAACTTTCAGAAGGTGGGGGAACTATTTGTACGAAAGACCCTCCGGTATCCCCACAGGGAACAATTTTAATACATATCTGTATTGCTAAAAATTCGGGATTTTCCTGGTGTTGCACTGCCTCCGGGCATTGCCTCCAGGATCGTTCAAAATTCGGGACTTTCCTGTTGTGACACTGCCTCCGGGCATTGCCTCCAGGATCGTTCCCACCATCTTTATATATACTAATGACCCATATAACAGTTCCGCCAGACCGGAGGACGTTGAGCAGAATTTCACCATAGTAGGCCTATTCCCTGAAGAACGCAACAATTTATTTTAGGCGTAGCTGAATTGCTTACTTGTTATGAAGAAAAAACCCGAAGAACGCAATAACTATTTGCGCACACGCACGCGCACACGGATGTACACACCCTAATCAACATCCACCATACATGCACGCACGCTCGCACACATGCACATGTTCGCGCGCACGCACACGCACGCGCACACACGCGCACGCACACGCACACGCACACACGCACACGCACACGCACACAC
>JAGGCT020004248.1:242422-254922 GCA_017654935.2 Phymorhynchus buccinoides
GGGAGAGAGAAGAAAAGAGAGAGAGAGAGAGAGAGAGAGAGAGAGAGAGAGAGAGAGAGAGAGAGAGAGAGAGAGAGAGAGAGAGAGAGAATGTGGGGGACGGGATTGTTAAACGAAACGCGAATGTAGTAAGAGTAGGGAAGGGGGGGGGGGGGGGCAGTTATTATTTGGGGAGACGGAAAACGATGGGAAAGAAAAAAAAAGTTGGTTTAAAAAGACGCAAAAAGCGGCGGGTAAGAAGCCCACCCCAATTATCTCATGAAATGAAGCAAATTTCAGTCTCTTTTTGCCCATGAGACGAGCGTTAATGTCTAGCATTCGTCTCATGGGCAAATTTGACTGAAATTTTCTTTATTTCATGAGATAATTGGGGTGGGCTTCTTACCCGCCCATGCGCTTTTTACCCCGTCTTCCCCTATATCCATGTAAACTCAACTCGTACCAAAATGTAGAGTGGCGCAAAGGTAACGCGTTCGCTGTGTGTCAAGTAAACCCGAGTTCGAACCTGGGTAGCCTACAGGGTTTTCTTCCTCTCACTTTACACTAGGCCTTACGGTCTGAACGTGGAGTCTTTCGGATGAGACGCACTTATGATGCACGGATGATGCACTTATTAGCACACGTTAACCCTTTCACCGCCAATGTCGCATTTTAGCACCACAATGGTTTAGCACCCGTGTCACTAAAACGCATCAAACCAGGGCCTGTTATCCAAATACCCTATTTTTGTAATTTTGGGAGGTAATGATAGGTATAATGTTATATATGTCACAGAGGAATTAGCAATATTGCAGATATTATTTTGTCTCTACCCAGTTAAGTTTAGGTATTTGGGGGCTGAAAAATGGCTGGCGGCGAAAGGGTTAATCCCAGTGGAAACAAGAAAAAGGTGTCATTTCGTCATAATTTAGTCCCTTTTTCCTTCCTGATCAGTCACACAAAAAATCGCATGCAAAACAAAAAGTGGGTGGCGCGCCTTTGGCTGCGACGCGCTCTCCAGGTGGGAGTAACCAGAATTTCACAGAGACGCCTCTATAAAGTACCTAATACCAAATACCTAAAATCACAAAATAGGGATGCATCATAAAGCATTAACAAAGTCGTAAAAACATTTTACATAATTGTATCTACAAGTAAGATGCATTTCACATCGTGATTTTTTTAAAACAAACTGCATCAGTTGTTTTCAGTTTGCATTTTGGTCGAAACACTCTTCCTTACAACGATGTTAACTATGTAAGGTTGACAGCATTTCAGCATTTCTAACACACACACACACACACACACACACACACACACACACACACACACACACACACACATCACGTACACAGCATCCACATTTTAAATAAGTTCATCTGCATAATTATCGTCGGTGAAATTCAAAAACATCATAATATCTCGATTTTTAGGGTTTTTTAGTCAGCTCTCTACTTTTTCCCGCCATCTTCCACCAAAAGCTCGTATCTCTAACGACTTTCTATCTGGGGTCAATGAGGTTGTGTGTGTAAATAGAAACAAGCGCGAAATCGCAATAGTTTGTGGCACGCGGTCTATATTTACCACTCCAATCATGAGTTACCTCCCCTGGATTTTCAATAATTTTAATCTGTAAACCAGAATGTTATCTCTGCACCATTTCGTAACTTTTTATATCTTTTGGAAAACATTTAAAACTATGTATCCTACTTATACTCATCAAAAGAAGCACCGCATACTCGTCGTGTCTGTTGTAGTGTCTGTATTACATATGTTTATTATTTTGTACGCTTTTAAAATACATCATTTGAAAGAGCGGCCAGAAGTGTAGCCTCGATTTGAAGTGCGACAATTTTGTCAAAATGTGCGACAATTTTGGACCGACAGACCGACCGACAGACCGACCGACCGACAAAGTGAGTTATAGGTGTGTGGCTTGAGCCACAAACAAAAACCTCGGAAGTCCCAAATTCAGATCTAGTTAATAAGGACAAAAACCTTGTATGATCTTCGTTCTTTTCAAGTCTAATCTATACCCCCCAAAAAGTAATTTTAACAAGATGCAGGACTAAATTCGCAATGCCTTGAACAACATATTCATCATATTTAATCAACGCGGTTAATTTTTAAAAGTTTTTTTCATTTTTCTCAAACTACCAAAATTGAGATACGAGATCTTTGAATTTCACCGACGATATCATGAACATGCGTGTTATGGGTCTCTCTTGGGTATTTCAGTATCTCCAGGATCGACCCACTACACATAGAAGCACGCATAGCTTTACACAGTCATATAAATGTCCCGTACGTACCAGGTTGGAGGACGTTAAACTCATTTTCCGTTTTTCATCAACAAGCAATTTCTTCTTAAAATAATCAAACACACAAGCAAACCACAGCGTGAGAACGCTAGATCAACCAATGGTGCGACAGTATTTTCGGCTCCAGTGACCCTGACCTTTGAGTAAATGACCTTCAGCTTCGAACTTAGCCTAGATATCCTAACTACCTATACCCGCATGCAAAACATGAGAGTCCTAGGTCCCTCTGTTCGAACGCTAACATGAACACATACAGAAGAAAATCTGTTTAACGCTCTCCGACCTGGAACGGGTACAGTCTTCATCTTCTTCTTCCTCTGCGTTTCCAGGCCATATGGCCATAATGGGTAAGGTACATACGTGTCCAGTTTTCAGCTTTCACTGGTCTCCCGGCCGCCGCTGCGTACAGCCGACACATTCCGATTTCGGAAGAGCTCAAAAGGAGAAAAATTATTTTGAAGATGTTTTTGAAAAAAGGCAGGAGAATGGGGCCAATAAGTCAGAAAGATAGTAGATGATAGAAAGCAAAGGGGAAAGGCAGAGTCAAAGAGAGTGGCAGATTTCTTCCAGAAGGTGGGGGAACTATTGTTACAAAACAACCCCCGGTATCCCCACGGGGAATGAACCGGTACATAATACGGGACATTTATAAATGAACAGATAGTGGGTCGATCCTGGAGGTACATGATACGGGACATTTACAAATGTACAGATAGTGGGTCGATCCTGGATGTACATGATACGGGACATTTACAAATGTACAGATAGTGGGTCGATCCTGGAGGTACATGATACGGGACATTTACAAATGTACAGATAGTGGGTCGATCCTGGAGGTACATGATACGGGACATTTACAAATGTACAGATAGTGGGTCGATCCTGGAGGTACATGATACGGGACATTTACAAATGTACAGATAGTGGGTCGATCCTGGAGGTACTGATATACCAGGACAGTCTTAAACAGTCAGACATCCCTGAAAACAGCATATAACATTGGGTCCGCCGCTGGTGAACAATCACTAAGCTTTAGTCTGCTTGTAGTTATCTGAGTATGATGGTTTTTTATTAAGACAAGCATCAACCCACAACAAGAACAATGTTAGAAGAAAATGCCAACAAAATGCCAACAAAATAAACAAGGCAAAAAGTAAACAAATGGATTTTTCATATGCTCAAAACGCATCACAATCATCATCATCAACAGTAGTATTGATCAATGACATAATCATCATCATGATTAACAAACGTTTAAGCCTGGTTAACCCTTTCACCGCCAAAGTCGCATTATAGCACCACAATGATTTAACTTTTATGTCACCAAAAGGCATCAAATTGGGGTCTATTATCCAAAGACCCTATTGTTTTAGTTTTGGGGAAGTAAGGATAGACCTTATTTTATATCTGTCACAGAAGAATCCCCAATACTGCAGATGGATTTTGTTCTCTACCCAGGTAAATGTAATGGAATTTTGGGGCTGAAATATGGCTGGCGGTGAAAGGGTTAAAGGCCTACGTCATTCTGTTTCCTATAATCTTAATATTTTTCAAAACGATGTGAACAGTTTCAACATTCAATGAAAGAAAGAAAGAAAAAAAACGAAAAGAGATAAAAACAGTATTAATTGAAACAATTTTTTTTTTTTAACTTTTTCTCGACTGTTCTCAAACGATCACAAAACCACCATGCTTTGGGAATCACGTGATGATGCGTTTTAATATTTTTTGATGTAATGCCTTAGCAAGAATAGAAAATGGACAAAGAAAAAGGCGAATGATGAGTCATTTTATTTTATGCTGAAAAGAAATAAGTAATCTCTAATCATTCATACCTATTGTGAGTACTCCAGCATTGAAATGATGCTGATGTTTTCAATGTACAAAAACGCCCTTCAACTGAAAAAGAAAGAGAGAAAAAAGTAAAATGCAATCGTGGACAAAAATGTTTTGTTTTGCTTTTCTTCGTTGGAATTCAATTTTCTCGATCACGAGGCTGATAGTTTTGGCATACGTGGTTCTTTCCCTTTAACAGACAATTATCACATAGTAATTGAGAGGTGACAACCCACCACCACCCCACACCACCCCGCAAATTGATAATTACATCCTCAGTTTGAATGACCATCTAGATTGACGTCAAAGTCCAATAATGCATGGGATACTTAAATCTTCTTCTTATAATGAATCATCACGTCTTTGCATAACCTTTGAGCAGTCGTGATAACTAATCAAAAGAAAATCAAATCAATCATTAGGAAAAGCAGTTAACACATCTGTACATTATTGATTGCTAAGAATAATATTCGAACTGCATTGTTTGTTTCTTATCCAGATAGCTTATACAAAATTTTCGTCAGAAATCCTGTTAAGTAACTATTGAAAATAAAGTCCCCCCCTCCCTTAGGAATTCGTTCAACCCTCTTTCAAGCCTCTTTCTTATCACTATCATCATCATACTCATCATCATCATCATCATCGTTGTTATCATTATCGACAACGCGATCCTTTCTTATCAATTTTCATTATCATTGTTTTGTTTATACACCCCTTTAACATCATCATTTGGTTTTAAACATCATCCTCGTTATTGTCATTGTTGATATAATCTTGTCGTCAGTGTGACGACTTTTCAGCACTCAAGTATTTTTCATTGCGGTGTGTGTGTGTGTGTGTGTGTGTGTGTGTGTGTGCGTGTGCGTGCGTGTGTGCGTGTGTGTGTATGCATGTGTGTATGTGTGTGTGTGTGTGTGTGTGTGTGTGTGTGTGTGTGTGTGTGTATGTGTGTGTGTGTGTGTGTGTGTGTGTGTGTGTGTGTGTGTGTGTGCGTGTGTGTGTGTGTGTGTGTGTGTGTGTGTGTGTGTGTGTGTGTGTGTGTGTGTGTGTGTGTGTGTGTGATTATCGACATAATCTATCACCATCAATACTCTAAACCACCCACCTCCCTCCGCTCCTCTTCATCAATAGCTATATTCATCATCCTTCTGAAACCTTTGTTAAATTCCACTTTCTTTACAAACTGTCCACTCGAATTCGTAGCGTACACATCTTCTTTTTTATCTTCTGTCATCATTATCAAACTCATCATTTTTCTGTCCTTTTTTTTATCAATTGTCATCTCTACCATCATCACTATCATCTACCAATCTATCATCATCATCACTTCAGCTAAAACCATCACTCATTAAATTCCACTTTAGTTACAAACTCCCCACACGTCCATCACCACCATTTCTCTATAAAACCGTCACGCATTACATTCCAGTTTAGTTACAAACTCCACACACGTCCATCACCATCATCTCTATAAAACCGTCACGCATTACATTCCACTTTAGTCACAAACATGTCCATCACTGTCAATGATATGGGTGTGGTTCAGTCAATGATAGGGTGTGGTTAGAGTGTTATTAGTATACTAAAACAATACACACATTAAACATTCAAACTGCGTGTCCATTCGATCACTCTCTCGTCCACCAACCACAACCATACAAGCTTGAACAGATAAAGGCAGGATAACAATTTACAGCCCCATTTTTTTGTCTTTGCAAAACTATCTGTATTACTAAAAAAAAATTGGGACTTTACTGGTGTTACACTGCCTTCGGGCATTGCCTCCAGTATTGTTCCCACCATCTTTAACATCTACTAATGTCCCATATGTGTCTGTTCCAGACCGGAGGACGTTAAACAGATTTACTACAGCCCAATTTATAATTTTCCAACTTCTTTCAACACAACAAAGTTATCCTCTCACACTAGCTAACAGTTTCACACAAATGTCACAGGCATTTATCATAGGAAATAATTCACAAAAATCTATTATCCAACTTTTATTTATAGCCAAGTATTTGTCATCCAAAATAACACTAGCTAGAAATACAAACTTATGTACTTTAGAAAAAAGAAACGATTATGTTTCAATAATATGTCAAACCAATGATTCACAAAATCATGCCACTCACGATTTTCCAATTTAGTGGCTCATAAATATATTCATAGCCACTTTCCAACACAAATACCAGCGGCTCACAAAGTGCAATAATAAGAAAAAGAACATAGTTTCAACAGTATAATTTCTACGATTCAACAAACAAAGGTTGTTTATTTCTCGAATCATTCCATTCTTTTGTTTCTTTGAACAAAATTTCCTTTTAACTTTCACCACGTCAGTTTCTTCTATTCATTTAGTTCATGATTTCATTTCATTATTTCATTCATTTATTTCGTCATTTCAACTTTGTATTCATCATTTCTTCTTTCAAACATTATTGAATATGACAATATTATTTTCTTCTCTTCACGATAACTCAATGATTTTTCCCCCCCCCCTCACATTTTACATGACTCAAAAGTCTTTATTTTGTTTCCTCAAAATATTCTTTATTCCATTCACTAATATTTATTCCTTACTGGCCTGAAAACATGAAGACCCAGTAAACGTTCCCGTAGAAAACTGGCAACGTAGCCCCCAGCAAAATACGTGCGACAGTGAAGAGCAGACGACCCCAGATCAGACGTGACCTCAGTCTCCACATGCCCGTCAAGAACTAGAAAACTTCATGAGTAGTTCCCTGGTCGTCTTCATCCCGGATGCTGAAATAAATATATTCCACTAAATTGGCAGACCAAGATGCCTTTTCTCTTTCTGTCGAGAACCAAACCCAAATAATTCTTCAGAATGGAATAACACCGACCATTACCCACACAACTCAACTCACTTACGTGAACCATACAAGCAGACGGCAAAATATTAACGACCAAAACGTTGTGAAGCTGAAATAGAAATATGAATGGCTAAAAAATAGAAACATGAATGGTTAAAAAAAATAGAAATGTGAATGCCCAAAAAATATGAATGGTTAAAAAATAGAAATATGAATGTTTCGCTTGAACTAACCTGCAATGCAGCAATAGAGGCCTCATTGGAGGCATTCAAAAGAGGCCTCCACAAACACCACTGTAACTAAAACTGGGGAACTAGGGGCCATTGATCAAAGTAGTGGTAAATGAAGGGCAGGAGTTGTGCCAGTCGGTGTTTGCCACCGGAGACCGCTATGGTAGCCGGATTGGTCTTGCACAGATACCACGACATAAAGGCCATGGTCCACTTTATTTTTCTTTCCCCCAAATCCTACAGATCCACACTAGGTTTTATTCCATGCTTACTTTCCTTTCCATTAGGCTACTTCTATCTCCTCAGCTTTCTAATTTCTTGTCTTCTTACTACCCCCCAAAGTGCAGCAGAATCTTCAGCCTGATGAAGTTGGCTGCCTGAGGCGAAGAAGAAGAAAACTATAGTTGAGTTCTGGGACTTCAAGACAAGGATTGAAATAAGAGCGTTGATCCATTCTTGGCAAAATCTTCTCCCAGACTAAATTCAACTCAACAAAATTTCAAGCGAAGTAAACTTCTGATAAAAAAAAAAGTGTTCACCCCGTTTTTCTAACTCTCGCAGCACGAGAGCGACTGAGCAAACGTAGAAGAGAATCTCCAGCTTCAAAAAAAACTATCAAACGCCCAAGCCAAACCGTCACAATCACCATCATCTCTCTATAAAACCATCACGCATTACATTCCACTTTAGTCACAAACTCCACACACGTCCATCACCATCATCTCTCTATAAAACCGTCACGCATTACATTCCACTTTAGTCACAAACTCCCCGCACGAAGACGTCGAATCGGACGACACTGGTCTAGGCCCCTCAGACTCTTGCGTAGGCTGAACAGTAGTAGAAGCAGTAGTAGAAGTAGAAGTAGGAGGAATAGTAGGGGGAGGAGGAGGAGGGGGGTCAGAGGTAGGTGGAGAGGGGTGGGGGCAGTAGGAGGAGGAAGCCTGGAAGTCTGGGATTTTGACGAGGTTTCTGTTGGGTGATCGCAGGGTGGAGAGTTTGTTGAGGATTTCTGGATCATCCAGGGTTCTGCCCCACGGTTCTTGGTAGTGAACGCTGGACCCGGATGCATATCCACGATCTGGAAATATATAGATATAGAGATAGGATAGAGTTAGAATAGGATTCGTTTTGGATAGAGATAGGATAGGTTCTGCAGAACCAGGGTTCTTGGTAGTGCACGCTTGAACAGGATACGTATCCACGATCTGTAAAATATACACAGAGAGATAGGATAGAGTTAGGATAGGATAGTGATAGAATAGGCATACAAAAGGATAGCATATGACCCCAGGGTCTCTCCCTTTCGTGTCGGCAAAGAGTAGTATAAAGCCTCATTGATTCTGTAGTCCACTATAGGGGGTAAGAGACAATAAAACAACATACTCTGCGAAGAGGAGCATAAATATCTCTTTAAGACCAGGAGGGAACTGGAATCCATGCCTACCACCAGAGTTAACGGCATCAGCCACTTCAGTGATCAATAATGAAAAAATCAATGGGGACATTAAGCAACCCTGTTTCACTCCCCTCTTAACCATTTGGATCATTTTAGTTGAGAGAGAGAGAGAGAGATGTCACGATATGGTTTTTTCTTCATAATGAAACCTCAGAAAGTAAGAACGCCGATTATCCCACAAGCTTGACATTAACTATGAACCCAACTTCCGGTTACTGAAAGCACACACTTGAGCCTGGTGCACAGCCACGGTTTATAACAGAATCAGAGATAGGATAGGTTTGGATAGGGTGTGACAGGGTAAGGTAAGATGGGATAGCAATTGAATATGTTATTATATGATAAGATTTATGGTATGATCAGTATACGAGTATGATATATAATATTTGATATAATTCGAGGTAAAACAGTATTATGTAAGATGCTTATTTATAGGATCCTGGTTCACGCATACCCGTGGTCATTTACAAAGTATGATACATTGGATGTAATCCTATAGTATACATCGATAGCGCATGATGTAGTATGGTACCATATGAGAGAACAAGCGAAAACTATTGGTCAAAGATACAAATAGAATCAAATATAGCACATTATGACATAATATAGGTATAGTGTCGCTCGATACTCTGTCATACAATACTATGCAATGCAGCCTCATAAACCCCAATGCCGCACTTACATATTAAATAATAATAATAATAATAATAATAATGAATATTTAGGGCGCTTAATCTTAACAAAAGCCCTAAGCGCTTACAATCATGATAAAAACAATACTAACAAAATGAAAAGCTAGACAACACACAAAACACTCACACGAACTTGAGGTCAAACACACACACACACACACACACACACACACACACACACACACACACACACACACACACACACACACACACACACACACACACACACAGAGAGAGAGAGAGAGAGAGAGAGAGAGAGAGAGAGAGAGAGAGAGAGAGAGAGAGAGAGAGAGAGAGAGAGAGAGAGAGAGAGAGAGAGAGAGAGAGAGAGAGAGAGAGAGAGAGAGAGAGAGAGAGAGAGAGAGAGAGAGAGAGAGAGAGAGAGAGAGAGAGAGAGAGACCAACAAAACACACACACTAGCGCGCGCACACACACATGACTCAACGGATAACCTTTGCAGGAGGAGGAGGAGAAATATTATGTTTTGAAGAGAGTTGTTTTGAGGGAGGACTTGAAAGAAGAGAGGCTGTTTGAGGTTCGGAGTGCAGAAGGGAGGCCGTTCCAGGAGGAGGGAGCTTGGAAAGAAAAAGAACGTTCGCCAAGAGTTCTTGCACGGAAACGGCGGATCTGCAGAACGTGAGTGTCAGAGGAGGAGCGAAGCAGTCTAGTGGGAGTATAAATCGATAGAAGATCAGAGAGATATGATGGGGCCAAACCATTCAGCGACTTGCAACATAATAGAGAGAGTTTATACTCAATGCGCTTTTCAACAGGGAGCCAGTGGAGAGATTGAAGCAAAGGAGAAACATGAGAGGTCCTCGGGCATTTCAGGACGAGGCGAGCAGCATTATTTTGGACTTTCTGCAATTTAATCAGGAGATTTTGTGGGCAGCCAGCAAGGAGAGAATTACAGTAATCAAGTCTTGAAAGAACAAAGGCAGAAATGAGGGTTTTGGTGGCTTCTTCAGACAGAAGATGACGTACAGAACTGATGCGCCGAAGCTCCAAATAGCAAGCACGGCAGACAGAATAAATTTGACTTTGAAAAGAGAGTGTCTGGTCCAGTACAACGCCTAGATTGCGCACGGTAGTAGAGGTCTGAATGAGAGAATACGAGAAATGACACCAAACGATAAGACGATAGAGTAATTTGAAGGTAGAAATCATTTGTGGGCGTCCACACACACACACACACACACACACACACTCTCTCTCTCTCTCTCTTTCTCTCTCTCTCTCTCTCATTCTTTTTGTCACAATCTCTCCCCCCCCCCTCTCTCTCTCTCTCTCTCTCTCCATCTCTCTCTCACCATCCTCACCCCCACCCCCACCCCCACCCCCATCACCCAAAAACAAACTCACCTGAAAAAGTCAGTGTGCTGATCTCAGCCGGCACGGCCATACACACGGCATCACTGGGCCTCTGGTACTGAAACACCAGCCTCTTGGGACCTCCCCCTCCCTCCTGTTCACCCTCTCCTCCTTCCCCACACATCCCTCCTTCCACCACCAGAAGCGTAGGGGCGGAGGGATGAAGGTTCGAACCCACAACTCCTCCAGGGGAATTGTTAGCTGAAGAAGAGTCGTTGATGCTGAATTGGCGAACGAAGTGGCCCCTTCCTCCCATGCCTCTTTCTCCAGCTCTTCCGGCGGAGATGTCGTTGTTAGCGCCGATGCCTCCTCCGCCAGGGTTGAATCCCACGGTGTAGAAGTCCTTGTCCGTGACTCCGCTGCGAACGGAGATGGCGTCACAGTCACGTGATTTCCGCTTCCGTCGTCGACCTGGATTTGGAGAGAAAAAAAAGCAAAACACACACAAACGGGAAGTAGAAAAGAAAAAGAGGGGTAATGTTGTAAAGAAGAAAAAATAATGCTGCAGTCAAAAGGAATAGTCTTTTTTTTTTTAAACAAGCGCGAATTCGCAATAGTTTGTGGCACGCGGTCTATTTTTACCACTCCAATCATGAGTCACATCCCCTGGCTTTTCAATAGTTTTAATCTGTAAACCAGAATGTTATCTCTGCACCCTTTCGTAACTTTTTACATCTTTTGGAAAACATTTAAAACTATGTATCCTACTTATACTCATCGAAAGAAGCACCGCATACTCGTCGTGTCTGTTGTAGTGTCTGTATTACGTATGTTTATTATTTTGTACGCTTTAAAATACATCATTTTAAAGAGCGGCAAATATTTAAAGTGCAGCCTCGATTTGAAATGCGACCATTTTGTCAATATGTGAGACAATTTTGGACCGACCGACCGACCGACCAACAGACCGACCGACCGACCGACAAAGTGAGTTATAGGTTTGTGTCTTGAGCCACAAACAAAAAGAACTGACCTGGGTTAGACCCACCATCTTTACATAATTTATGGAAATGTCCCCATGCATGTACCTATGTAGGGGAAGACGGGGTAAAAAAAAGTCCATGGGCGGGTAAGAAGCCCGTGCCAATTATCTCATGAAATGAAGCAAATGTCAGGCATATTTTGCCCATCAGACGAGTGTTAATGTTCAGCATTCGTCTCATGGGCAATTTTGACTGAACTTGTCTTTATTTCGTGAGATAATTGGCATGGGCTTCTTACCCGCCCATGGGCTTTTTACCCCATCTTCCCCTAGCGATCGCGCTAGGAAACCAGTCCCATCAGCGACATATAGGCCTACTGGTGTCAAAACCAGTTCAAGGGAAACAAAAAACAAGCGAAAACTATGGAAACTCACTGTATCAAAATTCCATTGATCAGTCCTAGCAAAGAATTATCAGTCTGATAGGTCAAATATTAACCCTTTCACCGCCAATGTCGCATTTTTGCACCATAATGATTTATCATCCATGTCATTAAAGCTCTTGAAATCAGTCTATTATTCAATTATATTGTGTTCTTAAATGTGGACAGTAAGGATTGACCATATTCTAAATGTGTCACAGAGAAATCCCACAATATGGCAGATGAAATCTTTTCTGTAGCCAAGTAAGTTTAATTGAAAATGCTGGCTCAAAGATGGCTGGCGGTGAAAGGGTTAAACAAGCGCGGATTCGCAATCGTTTGTGGCACGCTTTGCTTTCTCTTTTACAATATGTGCGGCAATTTTGGACCGACCGACCGACCGACAAAGTAAGTTATAGGTTTGTGGCTTGTG
>JAGGCT020004248.1:264922-267422 GCA_017654935.2 Phymorhynchus buccinoides
ATCTATCTTAACAATTTTTGTGGGTGAAATATAGATCCTCTCTTTTCTTTATTTCTTTGTTCTCCTTCCTTTCTATCTATCTTTAAAAAAATTGTAAAATATAGACCTTCTCTTTTCTTTATTTCTTTGTTCTTTGTTCTCCTTCCTTTCTATCTATCTTTAACAAATTTGTAAGATATAGATCTTCTCTTTTCTTTATTTCTTTGTTCTTTGTTCTCCTTCCTTTCTATCTATCTTACCAATTTGATTTGCAAAATATAGATCCTCTCTTTTCATTATTTCTTTGTTCTTTGTTCTCCTTCCTTTCTATCTATCTTACCAATTTGATTTGCAAAATATAGATCCTCTCTTTTCATTATTTCTTTGTTCTTTGTTCTCCTTCCTTTCTATCTATCTTACCAATTTGATTTGCAAAATATAGATCCTCTCCTTTTTTATTTCTTTGTTCTTTGTTCTCCTTCCTGTCTATCTATCTTACCCATTTTTTTGTAAAATATAGATCCTCTCTTTTTCTTTATTTCTTTGTTCTTTGTTCTCCTTCCTTTCTATCTATCTTACCAATTTGTTTGTAAAATATAGATCTTCTCTTTTCTTTATTTCTTTGTTCTTTGTTCTCCTTCCTTTCTATCTATCTTACCAATTTGATTTGCAAAATATAGATCCTCTCCTTTTTAATTTCTTTGTTCTTTGTTCTCCTTCCTTTCTATCTATCTTTCCAATTTGATTTGTAAAATATAGATCTTCTCTTTTCATTATTTCTTTGTTCTTTGTTCTCCTTCCTTTCTATCTATCTTTAAAAAAATTGTAAGATATAGATCTTCTCTTTTCTTTATTTCTTTGTTCTTCTTCCTTTCTATCTATCTTTAAAAAAATTGTAAGATATAGATCTTCTCTTTTCTTTATTTCTTTGTTCTCCTTTCTTTCTATCTATCTTTAAAAAAATTGTAAAATATAGACCTTCTCTTTTCTTTATTTCTTTGTTCTTTGTTCTCCTTCCTTTCTATCTATCTTACCTTTTTTTGGTAAAATATAGATCCTCTCTTTTTTTAATTTCTTTGTTCTTGGTTCTCCTTCCTTTCTATCTATCTTTAAAAAAATTGTAAAATATAGATCTTCTCTTTTCTTTATTTTTTTGTTCTTTGTTCTCCTTCCTGTCTATCTATCTTTAACAAATTTGTAAAATATAGATCTTCTCTTTTCTTTATTTCTTTGTTCTCCTTCCTTTCTATCTATCTTACAATTTTTTTGTGGTAAAGTATAGATCCTCTCCTGTTTTATTCATTTCTTTGTTCTTTGTTCTACTTCAACGTAGTAGGCTCTCTTTTGGGGTAAACTTTTGATTTGTTTTGGTCTTAGCTACGAGACGTAATTCTTGAGCTTACTGGTATTGCATACTACTACTACTACTACTACTACTACTACTAATAATAATAATAATAATAATAATAATAATAATAATAATCATAATAATAATCATAATCATAAATATCATAATCATAAATATAATAATAATAATAATAATAATAATAATAATAATAATAATAATAATAATAATAATAATAAAAAAAACGAAAATAATAATAATAATAACAATAATAACAATAATAACAATAATAATAATAATAATAATAATAATAAAAATAAAAATAATAATAATAATAACAATAATAACAATAATAACAATAATAATAATAATAATAATAATAATAATAATAATAATAAATAAATAATAAAGCCTCTCTCAGTACAGTGGAACCTCCCTTATAAGACCTCCCATTATAAGACTCCCTCCCACATAAGACCTACTTCTCTGAAACATTGCCCTTCTTTGTGAGTATTAAAATTACCTCCATTGTAAGACCCCTCCCTTATAAGACCTCATTTTGGATGATTGTTGAAGGTGTTATAAGGGAGGTTCCACTGTATTATCGTATTGACTCCCCATGGAACGGAAGTTGATCTCTGGCTAATCTCAATAAACTATCGCAAAGCCAACTGTATCTCTTGTCTCTGTCTCTCTATGCCTCTGTCTCTCTCTTTTCTCTGTTTTTCTCCCTCCCTCCCTCCCTCCCTCCCTCCCTCCCTCCCTCCCTCCCTCCACCCCTCTCTCTTCCTTTCTTTACTAGCCATGTTATCCTTGCGTTCCCATTTTCTGAACTTTACTAATTATGCTTCTAATGATGTGAATTTTTTTTGTCCATTTTGTTATGATTGTGCTGAAACAGAACTTTGTTTTTGTAATGAACTTTTTTTTTTAATCATTGAACGTGCATAAATACATTTCATCATCGAACACATTTTGTATAACGTGCATATTATACATAATTATTAACATTCAAAGAAACATGCATAAAATTGATGTTACATTCAGTGTTTTCCCTTTTTTTTTAAGAGAGCAAAAAGAAAGAAAGACAGACAGAGAGAAAGATATGGACAGAAAGACAGACAGAGAGAAAGATAGGGACAGAAAGACAGACAGAGAGAAAGATAGGGACAGAAA
>JAGGCT020004248.1:279922-284922 GCA_017654935.2 Phymorhynchus buccinoides
ATTCATACCATGCATCAAGCAAAGAAAATTTGACATAAAACAATCAAGTCAAGAAAATGGAACAAAAATTGGCACATGAAATAATTGAAAAAGAAATCAAAAATGGGATTTAAAGCAAACATGGATAATACTTAACAATGGTGAACTTGAATTGGTAGTTTAAATTGAGTACGAAAAAAGGGAAACCATTTTGAGACAATGACAATTTTTCAGAATAAACCCAATTTTAAGGAAGAAAAAACAAACAAAAAACAAACAAACATGATAACATGGGAATATGAGAGAGGGACAGAGAGAGAGAGAGAGAGAGAGAGAGAGAGAGAGAGAGAGAGAGAGAGAGAGAGAGAGAGAGAGAGGAGAGAGAGAGAGAGAGAGAGAGAGAGAGAGAGAGAGAGAGAGATTTATAAGAATCTAGACATAGCTGATGGCATTAGTAACGTTTGAAGTAAAACTCATTAATTAGCATTACTAATAAACAAGATTGTCTATTAGGAGCTTGTGATAAGATTTTCGAAAGGAAAAGACGCTAGTTCTATTTTTTAGATAATCAGGGAGGTCGTTCCACAGTTTACCACCAGAGAATGTAAGGGATGATTTATATAGATCTGTCCTGGGGCGGGGCATTGTTAATTTGGTTTTGCTTCGAATTGTATGGACTTTAAATTTAGTAATAAGATATTTTGGTGCTAGCTTATTTATGATCTTGTACATAAGGGTACCTTTATTTAGTAGGCATTTCAAATCAAATGGTAGAATGTTAAGTTCTTTATAGTCATTGGTTTCTAGGGATGACGATTTAAGGAGTATGAGTTTAAGAGAGCGTTTATATAGTCTTTCAACATGTTTGAGTGTGTTTTTACTAGCTGAATCCCAACATGTTGATGCATAATCAATATCAGGTTGGATATAGGCATGGAAAAAAAGTCTACGAGTATGTTGATCTAAAAAGTGTTTAATTCTATTGAGCTGAAATACTTTTTTTGAAATTTTCTTGGACAGAATGTCCATGTGTTTTGACCAGGATAAGTTGTTGTCAATGTATACGCCGAGTAATTTGTGTGAAGTAACTTCTTCTAGAGGCTTTTCATAGATAGTCGGTGTTCTTAATTGATTTTTAAAGTTTTGCCTCTTTTGTCTTGTTGTGATTAACATGAATTTAGACTTTTTGGGGTGTAAGGCCATATGATTTTGCTCTGCCCAGTCAACTAGATTATTAATGTCACTCTGCAATCCAGAACAGATTGAATCAGCATTTTTGCCATTTTTATACACTGTGGTGTCGTCTGCAAAAAGCTCACACGATGAAGTAAGATGAAGGGGGAGGTCATTTATATAAACGGTGAAGAGTATAGGTCCTAAGACTGAGCCTTGGGGAACTCCATAATTGACTGATTGAAATGAAGATGTAATAGTGTCTTTTGAGACGGTTTGTCGTCTGTCAGATAGAAAGGACGAAACGAGGGCGATAGAATCTTGAGTTAAACCATACAATGATAGTTTTTTCAATAGAAGGCCATGATCAATAACATCAAAGGCCTTAGCAAAGTCGACGAGAATGGCACCGGTGAGAAGGTCATTGTTAATATTGGAATGCCACTGTTCGATTAGATTAGTGAGTACTGTTTGGCAGGAATGGTTTTCTCTAAAGCCACTTTGGTTACAATGGAAAAGATCATGTGTGGTAAAGTATGTTTGAAGGTTACGTTTTAAATGCTTTTCTAGAGGTTTGGAGAGGTTAGACAAGATAGAGATAGGTCGGTAGTTTGACGGATCTTGGGGGTCACCAGATTTATATAGTGGTATCACCTTGGCATCTTTAAATAATTGGGGATAACAGCATTTCTCAATACAAAGGTTATAAATATAGGTAAGACAGTCAGTGATAATAGGCGCAGATAGCTTTAATATATAGTTATCAATATGATCTAAACCGCAACATTTAGAATGCTTGAGTTGAATTAATTCTTGGTATACCTCATGTACAGCCATAAAGAGAGAGAGAGAGAGAGAGAGAGAGAGAGAGAGAGAGAGAGAGAGAGAGAGAGAGAGAGAGAGAGAGAGAGAGAGAGAGAGAGAGAGAGAGAGAGAGAGAGAGGAGAGGTCTAGAGAGAGAGAGAGAGAGAGAGAGAGATCCATGAAATACACGCACACAGACACACATAAAAACACAGAGAGACAGACAGACAGACACCCTCTTAACAACATCACACAAGTCTTTCTCTGTTGTTGGCTTGAGTACAATCAAAGACATTCTAAAAGGGTAAGATGGATTACTTAAAAGCTTGGCGAACCGGGCTGATAGAGTTATCGTTAGTGCGGACGTGTACACTATTCACAGTGGAGGCTATCCAAAAACTCGGACTGGAACTTGAACGGAGAATTCAACTGGCCTATCGATGTGTAAAATGTGTCACGTTTCAAAGGGACATAACCAGTGTTTCTGTCCTCACTACTCATATAGGGAAAAGAGGCCGGATGCTTATCTTCCCCTATACAGTCTTTGATACAATACAAGACAATAAATCAAAGAAAAGAAAGAAAGAAGGACAGAAAGGAAGGAAGGAAGGATGAAACAAAGAAAGATAAAGGACAGAAAGGAAGAGAAGAAATTAAATTTTTTAAAAACACCAGCAAACCCAAACACTTCTATAAAGACAAACTACAACAATCACCAAAAGAAGCATAAAACCCCACATCGCCGGGATAGGAGTTCTCTCCCCTGGTGTTTTTAATAAATTCTATGTACATAGCTTTTACTCTATGTAAATATAAAGATAAATATATAGATACTGTAAATATAGATGAAATATCTGTAAATATACGGTTTTAAAAAATGAATAAGGCCATCTTTGGTTTTTATTAATAAATATAAAGATAAAAATGTTAACACTGTAGCCCTAGAATTTTAATACAACAGGGAGGGTTGTACTCGGGTCAGACAACAAAAGAATTTTAATAAAATACACAGGGAGGGTTGTACTCGGGTCAGACAACAAAAGAATTTTAATAAAATCATATTCACTCTTTAATGCAACAAATACTTGTAGCGGTGCCATTGCCGATGAGGTTTAACCGAGGCGTGGTCACCGCTACACCTATCTGTATTAATTTAAAAAATCGGGACTTTACTGGCCTCCGGGCATTGCCCAGTATTGTTCCCACCATATTTGACAAATGTCCCATATGTGTCTGATTCAGACCAAGAGGACGTAAAACACCATTTTCATCAATTTTAATAAAATAATTTTATACATTTACAGTTATTTATCAGGTGTCCACTGACACCACTAACTACATTTTATAAATTTTAACTGAATATTCCCCAAAACATTAACTTGCGCTTTTAGAATCCTCCTCATACATGTTTCTATATCTTGTCCCCGTCTATATATTCATAAAGCTGCTGCTCCATCTTACCTCTGTGACAATATTTCCATCTATACGCCAGCTCGCACTTTACGTTCAGTTTCTGACCCTCTTTCTCTCCAGATCCCTAGGTATAAGCTTTCAACTGTTGGTCGGCGCTCTTTTGCTGTCTCAGGACCGACCTCCTGGAACAAACTTCCGCTCTCCCTCCGTCAGCGACCGACTCTCTGCTTTCAAAGCTAACCTCAAAACCCACCTGTTCCCCGTCATTAAAGCTCCTCTCTCTTCTTATCTTCTCTCTCTTGCCATTAGGTCTGTTTCTGCTATATTCCATTTATGTTATCTGTGTGTGTTCGCGTTGTTTTGCGTTTGTGTTTGAATGCGCTTTGAATGCTAACGTGTGTGTGCGCTTTGATTTGATTTCTATCAAGATTCAGCGCCGTATAAATACTGTATGTTGTTGTTGTTGTTATATGTCCTTTTTAGTTCTGTATCGTCTTCTATATTATTTTACAATTAACAAATGTCCCATATGTGCCTTCCCAGGTCGAGAGGACGTAAAACCTAAATTCATTCATTCAAGAAGCATAAAACTCAATTCAATCAAACAAATAAACGAGAAGGAAAGAAAGGGAGAGAGAAAAAAAAAGGAAAGAAACAATCATAATTTTACATCATGTGGCGGTACCATAGCCGATGAGGTTTAACCGAGGCGTGGTTACCGCTACACCTATCTATATTGTTAAACACTCGGGACGTTACTGGTGTTGCACTGCCTCCGGGCATTGCAGCCAGTATTGTTCCCACCATCTTTGTATTTACCAATGTCCCATATGTGTCTATGACCGAGAGGACGTAAAACATCATGTTTCACTCACACACACACACACGGAAAGAAAGAAACAACTACACCAGTAAAGATAAGCCACAAACAGAACCCACAACAAAAAGCATGTAGAATACTTCCAAACAAACAAACATTTTGAATAAAACAAAGAAAAAACCCGAAGCTATGCTCTCCTCTCTCTCTCTCTCTCTCTCTCTCTCTCTCTCTCTCTCTCTCTCTCTCTCTCTCTCTCTCTCTCTCTTCATCTCTCTCTCTTCTCTCTCCTCTCTCTCTCTCTCTCTGCTGTTATGATTTGTCATTTGTGACATGCATCCTCCTGTTCTTGTTCCTTTGATTTTAGGATCTATTAATGTTTACACGTTCTTTTGCCTTTCGGCCATGTGGGGCAATTCCTTTGATTTAATTGTTATATCTGACTGTTATAGTATTTGTAGCATTGTGAATCCTTTGCATATTACTGTTTTTTATTATTATTAATTATTATTATTATTATTATTGTGTGTTACAATTTCGTCGTTCTTTTGCTGTCATGTTTAATGATGATGTTATAATATTGCTGTTTGTTTGTCTATTAATTTTTTTTATTTTTTTTCAATTTTGCTTGCTTATTATTTTATTTGTTTGAGGACCTGATGAAAAGAAGAGAGTTGTTTTGCTTATTCAGTTTATCCTCACTAAACATTTCAAGTTTCAAGTTTCAAGTTTCTCTCTCTACTCTCTCTCTCTCTCTCTCTCTCTCTCTCTCTCTCTCTCTCTCTCTCTCTCTCTCTCTCTCTCTCTCTCTCTC
>JAGGCT020004248.1:292422-297422 GCA_017654935.2 Phymorhynchus buccinoides
GTTACAGAGCGAGGGAAGGGGTAACGAGAGAGTGAGAAGAGGACAAACGTAGTCTAAAAGAGAGCGATAGAGCTAAGAGAAAGTAATAAAGGAGAGACAGACAGACAGACAGACAGACAGACAGACAGACAGATAAAGAGAGACAGATCATTTCAAGACAGAGTAATCACAGAGTCAGAGACAGATAGATAGAGAGAAACAGACAGGCAGACAGACACAGAGAACACTGAACATTGAACACTGACAAACTTTATTTAACAAGGATGAAGATTTTAGGCAATGCCTATTCTTACAATCTGTCCTTGGATAAAACAAAACAATTAAAATTTTGACTACAAACGTGAAAGAAGAAAAACTCCCTTCAAGCAAGAAACGCATTTGAACACATAAACGTCTACACCTGCACTCTCTCTCTCTCTCTCTCTCTCTCTCTCTCTCTCTCTCTCTCTCTCTCTCTCTCTCTCTCTCTCTCTCTCTCTCTCTCTCTCTCTCTCTCTCTCTCTCTCTCTCTCTCTCTCTCTCTCTCTCTCTCTCTCTCTCTCTCTCTCTCTCTCTCTCTCTCTCTCTCTCTCTCTTGTACATAGAATAGAGTACAGGAATAGATATTTTTTAGATATTTCTGCATGCATACTGATACACATACAGGCAGAGAGACATATATGCACGCATGTGGGCTTGCACGCCCATGCGCCCACACAGTGCATACGCGCTCAGACTGACCCACGTGCATAGAGAAAGAAAGATAGACAAGACAGTAAAATAGATACAGACAGACAGACAAAGAGATGGCTCGTATGCAGAGATATAAAGAAATATAGACAAAACAGAAAAGTAGATGTGGACAAAGAGACAGACAAAGAGATAGCTCGTATGCAGAGAGAAAGAAATACAGACAAAGCAGAAAAATAGATACAGACAGACAGACAGACAGACAGACAGACAGACAGACAGACAGACAGACAGACAAAGAGACTGACTCACATGCAGAAATAAAGAAATATAGACAAAACAGAAAAATAGATACAGGCAGACAGATAGACAGACAAAGTGGAACCATCTGAATAACAGCACCGTCCAAGCCAACTCCAGTTGAGGCCTTCAAAAGACAGCTATTAATCAACCAACATCAATAAACCGCCTCTGCGCAATCTCTCCCCGTTGCAGTTATACCAGACTACTGGATTGTAGCGACGTATTTGAAAGAAGAAGAAGAAGAAGAAGAAGAAGAAGAAGAAGAAGAAGAAGAAGAAGAAGAAGAAGAAGAAGAAGAAGAAGAAGAAGAAGAAGAAGAAGAAGAAGAAGAAGAAGAAGAAGAAGAAGAAGAAAGAAGAAGAAGAAGAAGAAGAAGAAGAAGAAGAAGAAGAAGAAGAAGATGCACAAGACGAAGAAAAGAAAGAAGAAGAAGAAGAAAGACAAAACAGAAAAGAACAAGAAGAAAGAGACTGATGCACATGCAGAAAGAAAGAAATATAGACAAAACAGAAAAGTAGATATAGACAGACAGACAGACAGACAGACTGACAAAACAGAAGGATGTTAGAGAGAAGTTTAGGGCGGGGGGTATCACTTGCATACTCCACTCAGACCGACAGAGAGACAGAGAAACAGACAGAGAGTCGGACAGACAGACAAAACAGGCAGACAGCCGAACAGACAAAAGGAGGCTGTACAGAGGTTAAGAGCAAGCGGTATTACTTGCATACACAGACAGAGAGACAGACAGACATACTGACAGGCAGATCGACCGACAAAAGAGGTTTAAAGCGAGGGGTGCTATTTGCATACACGCACAGCAGACAGACAGACAGACTGACAGAGAGACAGACAGACAGACAGACAGACAGACAGACAGACATAAGGAGACAATAGAAAGGTGGAGGGGAGGGGTATTATTTGTATTCTCTATAGCGTGGGAACATATTTCGTTTTGTGACCTTTTTCAAAGATAAGTGGGGGAGAGAGAGAGATAAAATATCATAATTATAGTCCTGTATGATGCGTGGTGTGTGTGTGTGTGTGTGTGTGTGTGTGTGTGTGTGTGTGTGTGTGTGTGTGTGTGTGTGTGTGTGTGTGTGTGTGTGTGTGTGTGTGTGTGTGCGTGCGCGCGTGTGCGTGCGTGTGTTGTGCGTGCGAGTGCGCCTGTGTGTATGTGTTGCGCATGCGTGTGCGCATCTGTGTGTGTATGTGTGCGCGCGCATGCGTGTAAACGTGTGTGTTAGTGTGTGTGTGTGTGTATATGTGCGCGCGCTTGCGTGCATGTGTGTGTGTGTGTGTGTGCGTACGTGCGTGTGTTGTGCGTGCGAGTGCGCCTGTGTGTGTATGTGTTGTGCATGCGCGTGCGCCTGTGTGTGTGAGTGTGTGTGTACGCGCGTGCGTGCATGTGTGTGAATGTGTGTGTTCGTGTGCGTGCATGTGTGTGAATGTGTGTGTTAGTGTGTGTGTGTGTGTATGTGTGCGCGCACATTCGTGTGCGTGCATGTGTGTGAATGTGTGTGTTAGTGTGCGTGCATGGTGGGTTTTGTGTGTGTGTGTGTGTGTGTGTGTGTGTGTGTGTGTGTGTGTGTGTGTGTGTGTGTGTGTGTGTGTGTGTGTGTGTGTGCGTGCGTGCGCGTGCGTGTGCGTGCGTGTGCGTGTGTGTGTGCGTGCGTGTGCGTGCGTGCGTGTATGCGCGCACGCGTGTTTATATACGTATCGTTTGCATCTTCTTTTTCGTGTATTTTTCGTGTATTTGCTTGTTGCAAAGAATGCATGTAATGATAAGTTGTTGGGTTTTTTTTCCCCTCGCGTGTTTAATTGAGACGATATTACGATTCTTGATGTGATTTAATATACTCATATCTCTCAAGCAGGTACAACAAACTAAACAAACAAACAAGCTAAATTGTGTAACTAAACAAAAGCAGCTGCAATCTCCATAATTAAATGTAAGTACCCCCGTGGGGATACCGGGGGGGGGGCTTTCGTAAAAATAGTTCCCCCACATTCTGGAAATTCTGTGCTTGCAACTTCCTCTAATCTGCCACTCTCTTTGACTCTGCCTTTTCCCTTTGCTTGCTGTCATCTAACTATCTTTCTGCCTTACCGGTCCATTCTCCTGCCTTTTTTCATCAAACACTTTCAAGAAGATTTCCTCCAGCCGAAGTCGGACTTGCTGGGCCTAACTATTTCTTAGTTAGGCGCATAACGGCAACATGGCGCATCTGCGCTCATAATTGACAGGAAACTGTCTGAGCGATCGAAGAAGAAGAAGAAGAAATCTAAGTTGTTTATAGCTTTCAGTGCTGGACAAACGGACAAAATGGCGGTAATGTGGTTAAGGCCGTGTACACACATAAGCGGATATTCCATGCGGAAACCCGTGCGCAATCCATAACTAAGTGAAACAAAGAAGGGAAAAGATGTGCGTGCGTGTCCGAAATTCCCCTATATGCGTCAACTTTTATCCTTCTTTCTTCCACTTATTTAGGGTTTTCCGTACGGAACTTACGCGTCTAATGTGAACCCGGCCTAACGCATTCAAAGCTCCCCCAATGAGCTTACAGTAGTTATTAAGTATTAAGTTTATTAACCCATTTCTTACCATGAAATTTCGATGGCTTGGAGTCAAAACGGACTATCTTTAGATAGTCCATTGACGTATTATTGAACCTATTACAAAAACCAATAACTGGTATCAAACAATGACTGCAGAAATATATAAAGGGGGTTTTCCTTTTTATATTTCTGCAGTCTTTTTTCAATACAAGTTATTAGTTTTCGTACTAAGTTCAATAATATGTCAATGGACTATCTAAAGATAGTCCGTTTTGACTCCAAGCCATCGATTTATTCGCTTTTGGACTTCAGTTTTGGGGACTTTGTTTTTGCAGTTGTTCTACTCTACATACACCCGTAAACACGAAAATAAACTTCTTGAGCAAAGGTGATGGGGGTAAAAAAAAACAAACCCCAAAACAAACAAAAACAAAGAAGACAAACAAACAACTAAACAAACAACTAAACAAACAAAGAGGAAAACAAAAACTCGAGAGGGAGGTCTGTTTATTTTGTATCCTTCGGGAAATTTGGAAAGCCACCCTAACCCCTACTGGGAAATGACCTTTAATGTGCCTTCCTCTTTCCAGTTTGTCTGTCTGTCTCTCTGTCCGTCTGTCTGTCTGTCTCTTTCTTTCTATCTCCCAAAAGAAAAGAATATGAGAGTAAGCGGTCCGGTGTAACGGCTCTCTTTGAGTCCCTTCTTGTCTCTCTTTGTATTGATCTCTCTCTCTCTCTCTCTCTCTCCCTCTCTCTCTCTCTCTCTCTCTCTCTCTCTCTCTCTCTCTCTCTCTCTCTCTCTCTCTCTCTCTCGCTCTCTCTCTCTCTCTCTCTCGCTCTCTCTCTCTCTCTCTCTCTCTCTCTCTCTCTCTCTCTCTCTCTCTCTCTCTCTCTCTCTCTCTCTCTCTCTCTCTCTCTCTCTCTCGCTCTCTCATCTATCTCGCTCTCAGTTTGTTTCTCTCTCTCTCTCTTTCTTTCTCTCTCTCTCTCTCTCTCTCTCTCTCTCTCTCTCTCTCTCTCTCTTCTCTCTAATCTATCTCGCTCTCAGTTTTTTTTCTCTCTCTCTCTCACTTTCTTTCTCTCTCTCTCTCTCTCTCTCTCTCTCTCTCACTCTCTCTCTCTCTCTCTCTCTCTTCTCTCTCTCTCTCTCTCTCTCTCTCAAACACACACACACACACACACACACACACACACACACACACACACACACACACACACACACACACACACACACACACACACCACACACACACACACACACACACACACACACACACTCACACAGAGGGGACACAGAGGGACATATACACAAAAACAAATAACTTTGAATTATCAAAAGATCCAACAAATCAATAAACTGAATAGAAACTTGACCTTGTTACTTACGTCATCAATATAAAAAAACCCACTAAGATCACACAATCTTCAGAGGGTACCTGAACAACAAAAATAAAATAAACAAACAA
>JAGGCT020004248.1:309922-313318 GCA_017654935.2 Phymorhynchus buccinoides
GAGGCTAAGGAAAAAGAGAAAACCCTAATCTACACAATGACCCAGCCAGCTGGTTCTCCCTGTGGATCCCCAACATGTTGTTGTTCGTGTGGTGTTGGTTGTTGTTGTTGTTGTTGTTGTTGTTGTTGTTGTTGTTGTTTGTGTTGTTGCGGTTGTTGTTGTTTTCCAAAATTGAAATTGTTGATACATTTTCTCTTGTTTAAGTTTAAGTCATAAGTTTCTTTATTGTCCACTGGCATTGTACAGCGCACATGGAAACTTGTCTTCCACCGTGTAAAATTAAAATATTAAATAAAAGTATGAAACATAAATTTACATTAACAAATATGTAACTCTCACACCACACCCAATCATTCATCCGCTCTCCGCTATCTTGCTCACCAAGTCATCATGCAACCCAATCATTCATCCGCTCTCCGCTATCTTGCTCACTCATCATGCAACCCAATCATTCATCCGCTCTCCGCTATCTTGCTCACTCATCATGCAACCCACACATTCATCGTTCATCCGCTCTCCGCTATCTTGCTCACTCATCATGCAACCCACCACCACTTCCGCCTTCATCTTTAACCCTTTATTTTCTTTTTTCCTTGCTTTCTTCCTTTTCTCCCCCCGCCTTCCTTTTTTTTTCCCCTTTTTTCCTACCCCCCCCCCCTTTAAAAACAAAAAAAAACAAAAAACAAAAACATTTAGGTAGGCTTTTTCCCGCTCTCTTTCATCCTATTGTCTGTGTGTCTGACTAAGATGGACATTTCCAAGAGCCTTAAGTGTTGTTATTTGATACAAAAATGCCTGGGTTTCCGTGTGTACCGCAGAGAAAGCGCTCGCCTACTTCGCTCGCTAAGCGCTTTCTTTGGCTGCGGTACAGTCCCACACTTCGCTTCGTGCAAGCGGTTCCAAAATAGCGGCTCCCGTCGATGATCAACGAGTATTGTTGACTAGAGGGCTTATAAACATTCATCTTTCATAACTACCCGACAGCCTCCAAAAATGGACGCCTCGAAGCCTGTAGGCCTATAATCGTCAGTTTTGCGATACGCGGAAACACTCAATAGAAAAGAGAAGGAGATACACTACTGCAAAATTCTCGACTAGACTCCTTTGAAAGGCGCATGTCGACTGTTCATTTCTGGCTGGGTTCGGGGTCAAGATGTGCACCCCCCCCCCCCACCTCCCATTTCTCGGTTAATTTCGTGTTTGCCTTTTACCAAACATGAAGCTGTATTTTACGAACATTATCTTTGTTCAATAATTAATTGTAGCCCCCCCCCCCTATATACTGCAGTACACCGCAGCAATTGTCACAGTCGTGGTTCATTGCGTTTTTTCTCGTCTTATTGGGGGGGAATTATTAAGCCTATCATACGCATCTAACTTTCATTTTATAATCCACTCAAAACATACATGTCTCTGAATTTCTCATTCCCAACAGGGGTGTTACTTCGTTTCTGTGGTCCATATCCCCAAAAAAGATCATTAGCTAACAAGGTTCATGAAATACAGCCTTATGTTTGGTAAGAAAGGCAAAAATTGAATTAACCGAGAAATGCAGGGATGTGGCACATCTTTACCCCAGACTGTCCTCTGGAGTGGTTTCATTTTGCATGCGTTGATCTGAAATCAAAGCCCAACCCAGTTTTGCCCTGACTGCACCTCAACAAGAATCAGCACAAAAAAACCAACGTCTGGTGGGTGTGTGTGTGCGTGCGTGCGTGTGTGTGTGTGTGTGTGTGTGCGTGCGTGTGTGTACTTGAGACTATGATAATCATACTATTGCATAAAAATATCACTTAATCAGTATAATGTGCACATCTGTATGTGTGTTTATGTCAAAAACTACCCTATTTTATGGACTATAAAGTGATACTTTTTGCCCAGACTGAGACCACCAATGTGACTGATATTGTGATAATAATAGTCAGAAAATAGTGTGACAAAATTTGAATTTTGTGTTAAGTTTGGGGGTGCACTTTATAATTAGGTGCACCAGAAGGTGTCACAAATTACTTTCTCCTTTTCTCAATTCTGACTGGAATGTTTACATGTCAATTTCTACCCACCTACCCATTTTTCTTTAACATATTTTTGTCTTGGATGTTTGTATGCATACACTGTATTTAATTAGAACATTTAATTAGAGAAAGGTCTCACATCAGGATGTATGAATATGGTAGCAATATCCTTTAGACAATTTATAAATAAATGATCCATGTACCAGCAGATTTTTTGTACATTTTCTTTGATTGTTCTCTCATGTGTGATGCTAAAAATAAAGAGATATATCCCAGTAGTAGTTGAACAAAAATGAGTTCAAAGAAACATTGTGTGAGTCAAACAACCAATTTAAACCTTTTACTTTTCATTTAATCTTCTATGGAGAAGAGAGAGAAAAAGTAGGAGGTGGGATTAGAAGGAAGACAGAAGTGCAGGCTTACTGGGTACAACTACATGTATTCTAGTATACAAAAACAAGGCTAATTTAATTCATCAAAATGGTGAAGACCAAGCAAGAGACAGTATCAAAGTATGACTAAATTTAGTACAACAAGGCCATGAGAGGACAGAGAGACTTGGCACATTCTCTATTTTATGGTATACCAGGCATGGTAATGGAGGGAAACAATTTTCTTTGAAAATATGATAGGTTTTGAGGAGATCTCTTGGTGTAGACAGTGGATTAAAAGCCCTTTATGGTGATCAGGAAGCAATTGCTCTTGAAATGAACATGTAGAACTGTTCAAACTCAACTTGGGCAAAGAGCCTTTTCCTCAAGCTTAAAGCCCCTGCTGAGATTTGTTTTTCTGCATTCACTTTTCTCCAAATTCAGAGAATTCTCTAAAAAGTACAATGTCTGTATAATTATGTTGTTGTTATGAGCTGTCAATCACTTTCCAGTAGTAACAGCTTTTTTTATTTAAAAAATGAGTATAGGTCTAAAATGTTTAGATAACTAGTGGATAATGGTGTGTGTGTGTGTGCGTGAGGTTCATCAAAAGGTGATAGGACAAAATGTCCTGAGACAAGAGAAAACTCATAGGACAATGCCATGCCCTTGCAGAAATCAAAAAGACAAAGTTCATCTTTGTTTGTTTAAAAAAAAAAAGAAGACATTTTGTCCTGACAGCAGTGGAAAACACACTACGTCTGACATTTTCAATTTTAATAGGTCAATGTCCTATGACCAGGGCCTTGGGACATCACAGGTATGTGTGCGTGTGTATATATATATATATATATGGATGTGTGTGTGTCAAGTGTGTGTGTGTGTTGCACATGCAGACAAATGCTGACTTTTTATTTTGTCAACTATGATTAGTGTGACTGTGAACAGTTTTATTGTTGTTGTTTCTTTGTGTGTATGTGGTTGTAAATTCTTGACATTACAAAACAACC
>JAGGCT020004248.1:323818-326318 GCA_017654935.2 Phymorhynchus buccinoides
CAAGATAAGTGATTGGTTATTTTCCTGCTTCCCGTCTATTTATCCATGAGTGTCCCCGTGGGGATACCGGGGGGGGGGGGTCTTTCGTACAAAATAGTTCCCCCACCTTCTGGAAGTTCTGTGCTTGTAACTTCCTCTAATCATGTCATTCTCTTTGACTCTGCCTTTTCCCTTTGCTTACTGTCATCTGTTATCTTTCTAATCTCACTTGGTCCATCCATTTCTCCTGCCCTTTTTTTCTATCAAATTCTTACAAAGATTTCCTCCTCCAGCCGAAGTCGGACATGCTGCTGGGCCTAACTATGTTCTTAGTTAGGCGCATAACGGCAGCATGACGCATCTTCGCTCATATGACAGGAAACTGTCTGAGCGAACGAAGAAGAAGAAGTCTCCGTCTCTGTCTCTCTGTCTCTGTCTCTCACTCTGCATCTGTCTTTCTGGCTCTCAATCTTTCTCTCTCTCTCTCTATTTATTTGCCTCTTTGTTTATATTATGTCTTTATGTCTCTCTGTCTCTACCTGTCTTTCTCTCTCTCTCTTCGTCTTTTTGTTTCTCTGTCTCTGTCTGCCTGTCTCTCCGGGGCTTCTGAAAACGTACAGATTGTGCGTATTTACGCACTAGAGCTCTCAAACCACCCCCTAGAATCTGAAACTGTGCAGTGAGATGTACCCTTCAAAATCTCATTTAGAGGGTGAGATTAAAATGATGACGCGTGCTTGAACACAACCGTTACTTATCAGTAAGTAAATGACGTTCTACGTATTTCAATCGTCTGTTAGGCCTTTTTGCCACAAGCTGTTTTGGCTAAATCTAAAATTCTACTGGATCGCGCAGAAAGCCCAAGTCGTTGAAAGCTCTTTGCGCATGGGGGTGGGGGTGGGGGTGGGGGTGGGGGGAGGGATCAGGGCTGGAGCATCTCCCATTTTTTCGCCTTTACCCCTTAAAATGGGGATGAAAAAATAACCGTTACATTTCTAAGCAGGGGGTGAGCGTACCTCTTAAGAGGGGAAAAGATCAGAAGCCCTCTCTCTCTCTCTCTCTCTCTCTCTCTCTCTCTCTCTCTCTCTCTCTCTCTCTCTCTCTCTCTCTCTCTCTCTCTCTCTCTCTCTCTCTCTCTCTCTTCTCTCTCTCTCTCTCTCTCTCTCTCTTACATGCATTGTATTACTTGACACCCCTTCAGTGAGGGGCCTAGGCCTGAACTGAATAAACTTTCGCATCTCTCTCTCTCTCTCTCTCTCTCTCTCTCTCTCTCTCTCTCTCTCTCTCTTCTCTCTCTCTCTCTCTCTCTCTCTCTCTCTCTCTCTCTCTCTCTCTCTTACATGCATTGTATTACTTGACACCCCTTCAGTGAGGGGCCTAGGCCTGAACTGAATAAACTTTCGCATCTCTCTCTCTCTCTCTCTCTCTCTCTCTCTCTCTCTCTCTCTCTCTCTCTCTCTCTCTCTTCTCTCTCTCTCTCTCTCTCTCTCTTTCACTCTCTCTCTTACATGCATTGTATTACTTGACACCCCTTCAGTGAGGGGCCTAGGCCTGAACTGAATAAACTTTCGCATCTCTCTCTCTCTCTCTCTCTCTCTCTCTCTCTCTCTCTCTCTCTCTCTCTCTCTCTTCTCTTTCTCTCTTACATGCATTGTATTACTGGACACCCCTTCGGTGAGGGGCCTAGGCCTGAACTGAATAAACTTTCGCATTTCTCTCTCTCTCTCTCTCTCTCTCTCTCTCTCTCTCTCTCTCTCTCTCTCTCTCTCTCTCTCTCTCTTTTTTTTTTTTTTTTTTTTTTCTTTCTCTCTTACATGCATTGTATTACTTGACACCCCTTCAGTGGGGCCTAGGCCTGAACTGAATAAACTTTCGCATTTCTCTCTCTCTCTCTCTCTCTCTCTCTCTCTCTCTCTCTCTCTCTCTCTCTCTCTCTCTCTCTCTCTCTCTCTCTCTCTCTCTCTCTCTCTCTCTCTCTCTCTCTCTCTCTCTCTCTCTCTCTCTCTCCCTCTCTGATACAAGCACAGAAACCTACTCAAATAAACTTTCAGACTACTCAAATTCAGACCACTGGCCATATCAAACTGTACACTGTCTTACCCTATCACTAAGCCAAAACCAGGAAAGAAAGAAATCATGATGACAAATGGTTCCTCTCTAAGAATGGTTTCACGTTCACAAAAGCTCATTTTATTTCCGGAGAATGGGTCATCGTTGTTAACAATGGCTGCTTTGTTCTTTGTGTGAAGAAATGAGCAAAACAGATACAAAGACAACCGATATACTGGTTTTGGTTTGTTTCCTATATTAACAACTTTTTGAGTAACTTATATTCCATGCATAAAATCGTTCCTTGAATGATTTATAAAAATAACAAAAAATTTGGGGAGTAAACATTATTGAACAGGATGTAGGTTCGAATTCTCTTACAATATGCGATGGCGAACCTTTTATTTAAACTCTTCCGAAGTCGGAGTGTGGCTGCTCACGTGGCGGGGTATTCAAAAACGGTCACGCACGT
>JAGGCT020004248.1:336318-340072 GCA_017654935.2 Phymorhynchus buccinoides
CAACAACAACAACAAACACAACCGTCGGTTATATAAATCACAACTGAAGTCTTTCAGGCTTACTCCTTTTGTTGTGTATGTCTGTATAATAATAATTATCAGCCATTCTCTCTGTCTGCCTGTCTGTCTCTCTCTCTCTCTGTCTCTCTCTCTCTGTTCTCTCTCTCTCTCTCTCTCTCTGTCTCTCCTCTCTCTCTCTCTCCTCTCTCTCTCTCTCTCTCTCTCTCTCGTCTCACACACACACACACACACACCACACATACACTCACACACGCACGCACGTACTCGCACACACACATACCACATACCTACCCACCACACTCTCCCCCAAAAAAAACCACCTCTCTCTACACACACACATATCTCTCTCTCTCTTAGGACCATCACACTTACCAGTATATGACACATTCACGTAATAGAACTCTCTCACACCACACACACACACACCACACACACACACTTACACATTCACGTAATAGAACGTCACACCACACGCACGCAACACTTACCACTATAGGACACGTACTCGCACACACACATACCAGTATAGGACATACCTACACCCACCACACTCTCCCCCCAAAACCAAAACATTCACAGAACCAACTTACTCTCACACACACACACCACACACACACACACACACACACAACACGTATCACACACCACGTCAACACACACACATTCACATAACAGAACGTCAACACACACACACACACACATAACACTTACCAGAATAGGACCACATTCGCATAACAGAACGTCAACACTTACCAGTATAGGACACATTCACATAATAGAACGTCAACACTTACCACTATAGGACACATTCACATAATAGAACGTCAACACTTACCAGTATAGGACACATTCACATAATAGAACGTCAACACTTACCAGTATAGGACACATTCACATAATAGAACGTCAACACTTACCAGTATAGGACACATTCACATAATAGAACGTCGAAACTTACCAGTATAGGACACATTCACGTAATAGAACGTCAACACTTACCAGCATAGGACACATTCACATAATAGAACGTCAACACTTACCACTATAGGACACATTCACATAATAGAACGTCAACACTTACCAGCATAGGACACATTCACATAATAGAACGTCAACACTTACCAGCATAGGACACATTCACATAATAGAACGTCAACACTTACCAGCATAGGACACATTCACGTAATAGAACGTCGACACTTACCAGTATAGGACACATTCACATAATAGAACGTCGACACTTACCAGTATAGGACATATTCACATAATAGAACGTCAACACTTACCAGTGTGGGACACATTCACATAATAGAACGTCAACACTTACCAGTATAGGATACATTCACAGAACGTCAACACTTACCAGTATAGGACACATTCACATAATAGAACGTCAACACTTACCAGTATAGGACACATTCACAGAACGTCGACACTTACCAGCATAGGATACATTCACATAATAGAACGTCAACACTTACCAGTATAGGACACATTCACATAATAGAACGTCAACACTTACCAGTATAGGACACATTCACATAACAGAACGTCAACACTTACCAGCATAGGACACATTCACAGAACGTCAACACGTACCAGTATAGGACACATTCACATAATAGAACGTCAACACTTACCAGAATAGGACACATTCACATAATAGAACGTCAACACTTACCAGCATAGGACACATTCACATAATAGAACGTCAACACTTACCACTATAGGACACATTCACATAATAGAACGTCAACACTTACCAGCATAGGACACATTCACAGAACGTCAACACGTACCAGTATAGGACACATTCACATAACAGAAAGTCAACACTTACCAGCATAGGACACATTCATAGAACGTCAACACTTACCAGCATAGGACACATTCACATAATAGAACGTCAACACTTACCACTATAGGACACATTCACATAATAGAACGTCAACACTTACCACTATAGGACACATTCACATAATAGAACGTCAACACTTACCAGTATAGGACACATTCACATAATAGAACGTCAACACTTACCAGTATAGGACACATTCACATAATAGAACGTCGACACTTACCAGTATAGGACACATTCACATAATAGAACGTCAACACTTACCAGTATAGGACACATTCACATAATAGAACGTCGACACTTACCAGTATAGGACACATTCACATAATAGAACGTCGACACTTACCAGTATAGGACACATTCACATAATAGAACGTCGACACTGCCTCTGTCGCAACCCGGATGACCTCACACCCGTACGTCCTGACCTCTCCTTCCTCAAGGTCGTTGATGATAGCCTTCAAGGTCACCCTTTGACCTTGGGTGTCAATGTCACAGGCGGAGAACACGGGGCTGGCTGCGCATTGCGAAGAACGGAGTATGATGAAGACCAAGGAGGTGTTGTTTCTGGGGTCGAACAGTTTGACGGTTGAGATGGAGGGGTCCGCTGTGTCTGAGGTGCAGGAGACGATGCGTATTTTGTCCAAGCCTTCGAAAGGTCCTGATGTGATGAACTGACCTGTAAGAAAACAAAAGAAAGATAACTGTAGATAACCTGGCATTTTTCATTGATAGATGAGGATATTATTAATGTGGCACCAAAACTTCATTCTCAAATCGAGCTTTCTTACAAAATCACTTTCTTACTATGCAGATTTTGCCCAAGCCTTGGAAAGGTCCTGATCTGATGATCTGACCTGTGGGAGACAGACGAATGAACTTAGATAACAAGCACTTTTTTCATACATCAATAAAGGTGTTTGATAAAGCATCGAAGCTACAAAGTTACTACAAAAATCACTTTCTAATGATGCAGATTTTGTTCAAGCCTTCGAAAGGTCCTGCCTGATGTGATGATCTGACCTGGGGGAAAAAAGAAAAAAAGTAGAGAATATGGTTAGATAAAAGACAATATTTTGCGTGTGTTTTTAGCTTACATACTTGTTTGTAATGTTATTTAGTACCAAGTACTGATTTTGTCCAGACCTTCGAATGATCGTGATGTGATGACCTAGCATGTGGAGGAAGAATGAGAGAATACGTTTAGATAACAAACAAAAAACAAATAAATAAAATGAGATCACAGACATCTCCCCCGTGGGAATACCGGGGGGAGGGTCTTTTGTACAAATAGTTCCTACACCTTCTGGACGTTCTGTGCTTGTAACGTCCTCTAATATGTCACTCTCTTTGACTCTGCCTTCCCTTTGCTTACTGTCATTTGCTAATCTTTCTATCCTTACTGGTCCATTCTCTTGCCTTTTTTTTCTATAAATTCTTACCAAGATTTCTTCTTCAGCCGAAGTCGGAACATTGCTAGGCCCATAACTGTTTCTTAGTTAGGCGCATAAACGGCAGCATGACGCATCTACGCCTCAATATGACAGGAAACTGTCTGAGCGAAAAAAGAAGATGATCACGGAACACAAGCTTTTAGGTCGACCGAAGACTTTGTATGTGAGTCTCTTCAAGCACTATCGATTTCTACAGTTTAGGCAGTTGTTGGATGAACGCTAAACTAAACTAATGTATATTTCATTAAAAATTAAAAAAATTAAAAAAACGAATGAAAATTAGAGTGAGAGTAAAAAAGTATGATAAGTCCCCTGAGCGTGTTTTAAAGGGTGACATTTTGGGGAGAGTTTTTTAAGATAAATCTAGACAGAAGTAGTAGGAGAGAGATAAGAGAGAGAGAGCAGAGAAGAGAGAGAGTGT
>JAGGCT020004248.1:340572-345572 GCA_017654935.2 Phymorhynchus buccinoides
ATTCATTGAGAAAGTCAAAAAAAGTCCCGCTCTCTCTTCTATCTCTCTCTCTCTAATTTATATTTCTCTCTCTCTCTCATACTCTCATCTATAGATCTTCCTATCTCCTCTCTCTCTCATCTCTCTCTCGTCTCTCTCTCTCTCTCTCTCTCTCTCTCTCTCGTACAGTAATGAATTCAATGCTTCGTGATTATTGTTGTTTATGTATTTATATCAACATGCGTTGTATTACTTGACACCCCTTCAGTGAGGGGCCTGGGCCTGAACTGAATAACCATTCGCGCCTCGCATTCATTCCTCTCTCTCTCTCCCTCTCTCTCATCTCTCTCTCTCTCTCTCTCTCTCTCTCTCTCTCTCTCTCTCTGTCTCTCTCTCTCTCTCTCTCTCTCTCTCTGCCTTTGTTGTTTCAAGTTTCAACGCTGTCTTTCTCTCTGTGCCTTTGTTGTTTCAAGTTTCAACGCTGTCTTTCTCTCTCTCTGTGCCTTTGTTGTTTCAAGTTTCAACGCTGTCTTTCTCTCTCTGTGTGCCTTTGTTGTTTCAAGTTTCAACGCTGTCTTTCTCTCTCTCTGTGCCTTTGTTGTTTTAAGTTTCAACGCTGTCTTTCTCTCTCTGTGTGCCTTTGTTGTTTCAAGTTTCAACGCTGTCTTTCTCTCTCTCTGTGCGTTTGTTGCTTCAAGTTTCAACGCTGTCTTTCTCTCTCTCTGTGCCTTTGTTGTTTCAAGTTTCAACGCTGTCTTATCTCTCTCTCTCTCTCTCTCTTCTATCTCCCTCCTCGCTCTCTTCTCTCTCTCTCTCTCTCCTCTCTCTCTCATCTCTCCTCTCTCTACTCTCCTCTCTCTCTCTCTCTCTCTCTCTCTCTCTCTCTCTGTCCTTTGCGGTTTCAATGACCACCACCACCACCACCACCACCACCCACTCACGCCACCACCCTCATTTCCTTCTCATTCCCTGGAGACTCCATCTATCTACTACTGCCCACTTCTGCCTAGCAAGCTTTGTTTCCTTTAATGTGTCCGTGTTAATCGCTCTTTCTGCAGCAACCCCGATCTCTTAATTGTTCCTTTTGATCTCCTGAAAGTCAAATCAGTTCTCCAATTTCCATTGGCCTTCGCGTCAATGGACGGGTCTACCAGAACTGCTCTTTAACCCCAGAGAGTACAAAGAGGGAGGGAACTTCTTCCGTTTCCGGAGGCTGGCTGCATCATCCTAAGAGACTTGTACAGGATGCAACTCTCTCTCTCTCTCGCCTCTCTCTCTCTCGCGTCTCTCTCTCTCTCTCTCTTTCTCTCTCTCTCTCCTCTCTCTCCTCTCTCTCTCTCTCTCTCCTCTCTCTCTCTCTCTCTCTCTCTCTCTCTCTCTCTCTCTCTTCTCTCTCTCTCTCTCTCTCTCTCTTGACTCTTAATATTTTGTGTTATGGATCTTTCCTCTTCTGGGTCTTTTTGTTTGGTTCGTTTGTTTGATTTAACAATGTCCCCTTCCCACTGTTCCCTTTGACATGGGCAGATGGCCCGGTTCATTAAAACGTTGTGTTCTTGTTCCTTGTTCTTCTTCTCTCTCTCTCTCTCTAACAATGTCCCTTTTCCACTGTTCCCTTTGACATGGGCAGATGGCCCGTTTTCATCATAAAAACGTTGTTCTTGTTCTTGTTCCGCGATCTCTCTCTCTCTGCTCTCTCTCTCTCTCTCTCTCTCTCTCTCTCTCTCTCTCGCTCTCTCTCTCTCTCTCTCTCTCTCTCTCATCTCTCTCTCTCTCTCTCTCTCTCTCTCTCTCTCTCTCACGTGTACACCTGTATGCATGCAAAAGATTTCTTCATGTAAGAAACAAAACCGCTAACGATGTTGTGTACGGAGAACTAGGTCACTTTCCCCTTTGGAGTACTGCTGCAACCCTTTGTATTAAGTATTGGTTTAGGCTTTTAAAGCAACCTGATTCACAATATTCTACAAAAAGCTCATAAAATGCTACTAAACATGCATGAGAAAGGTAATAAAACATGGCTATCTCGAATTAAGGACTTACTCTGTGACAAATGGTTTTCGGTTGCGGGAACGAGGTAATGTTTATGAAAGAATTAAAAAAAAAAAAAAAATGAACAAATTCCAGAAGCTAGTCCACTCTGAACGCCCCTCTGAAGCCTCTGTTTCAGCTACCACCCTGCCAGCCTCTGCTCCTGTCCGAGGACCTTCAGCTGCCACCTCGTCGTGTGGGGCTTCTTCTCTGAGGGGTCCTGAGTCTGCGGCTGCCCTGCCTGTGTCTGCAACTGTGGGGGGTCTGGCTGGTGCCTCGTCGCTCAGCGCGACGCCATCGGGACGAGCTGACGCCTCTGCAACCTCCGTGACGCAGACGGGACAAGTTGATGCTTTGTCGGTCTTGGTGGCGGTCGCCCAGACTGGCGATGCTTCACCGGTCTCCAGGACACCGGCAGAAGTGCCTGTCAGCGCACATGGCTCTCAGACCCCGACTGGACTGATCACCACCTTAGAAAACTCTGATGCCACTCCACCCAGTGCAACAGACCCGTTACCCATAACCACATCAGATTCGCCCAACACCACCTCCAACTTGGTCCACTGCATCCCAGCTGATCTCCCTCTCACTGAAGATGAAAAGTCAGTTCTCTCCAAAGGACTCAAATTTATCCCTACCAAACCCACCATCTCTAAATACGCCATCATGCATGACTGTGAACGCTTCTTTCGTTCATTAAGATGGATGGCAGTCCTTGGTCATCCCCCAAAACGCCAGAACCCACCTGATGAAGACACTTTCTGCAAACTGTTTCGTACTGCCCCACGAAGAGAACCCCCTCATGGAACTTTCCATGAAGTGGAAAGCTACATCAGTAAAAGCACTGCAGAGATCCGTGCCTTGAAACTCCGTCCAACCAAAATTCTCAACCTCACCTCTGATGAAACTCAAGCTATTAAATCTCTCCAATCCAGAACTGACATTGTTATCAAACCGGCTGACAAGGGTGGTGCTGTTGTCGTGTGGGACAGAGAACTGTACATCATCCAAGAAGCTGTCAAACAACTCAAAAACAGCAACAGTTACCTCCAACAGGAAAACTCTTCTCTTCAGGTTCAAAAGAACACTATCTCCAAAACACTACAACAACTGATCATGACAAAAAAGCTCCCTCAGACAGCTCGACTTCTCATCAACCACCAAGCCAAACAACCTGTCTTCTACCTGCTACCAAAAATCCACAAAGCCAACAACCCCGGACGACCCATCGTTTCTGCTTGTAGTTGTCCTACAGAAAATATATCTGAGTACTTGGACTATATCCTCCAACCCATCGTACAACAGCTTCCCACGTATGTGAAAGACTCATCACATGCCCTCAACATCATCCAGGACCTGAACAACAACCTTCAATTCCACCCCAAATATCTGTTCACACTTGATGTGGTTTCCCTTTACACCAGCATACCACATGCAGATGGACTTTCAGCCCTGACTCATTTCCTGGAAAAACGCAAGACCAAAGACCCACCAACCACTGCCATTGTCCGATTAGCTGAACTTGTGCTGACATTGAACACCTTCTCCTTTGGTGAGGAGGTCTTTGCCCAGATGAGCGGAGTTGCCATGGGAACTAAAATGGGCCCCAGCTATGCATGCCTCTTTATGGGTTATCTGGAAGAACAGATCCTCAAAAACTACAAAAAAAACTGTCCCTGAGGTCTACAAACGTTTCATCGATGATGGCCTTGGCCTCACTTCTGGATCCTACGAAGAACTCTTGGACTTCATCCACTTCATACAGAGCTTCCACCCAGCGATTGGCTTCACATTCATGATCTCCAGCGAATCAGTCACATTTCTGGACATGCAAATCTCGCTACAAGAAGGACAGCTCCAAACATCCATCCACTACAAACCTACAGACTCACATTCCTACCTGGACTACCGTTCGTCCCACACCCCAGCCACAAAGAACAGCATTCCATATTCTCAACTCCTCCGACTCCGCCGCCTTTGCTCAGATGACCATGACTTTGAAATCAAAGCACAGGAAATGATGGATTTCTTCCTAAACCGGAATTACCCTCTCACAGCAATCGAGTCTGCCCTCACCCGTGTCAACAGAATTTCTCACTCTGAAGCCCTCCAAACAAAGCAGAGACCAGAAACAGATGACAGACCCATCGTCAGCCTACTGTTCCACCCATCCATTCATCGTGTGCGCAACATCCTCATCTCCAACTGGTCACTTCTAAAATCCCGTGAACAGGTAGCGGACATTTTCGACCAACCGCCCCTCGTGACCTACAAACGTGACACCAATCTACGTGACCTACTGGTTCGGTCTAAATTGAAACCGAGAAGCCAACATGCTCCAGGAACCTCTCCATGCCAAAACCCCAAATGCAAAGTGTGCCCATTCATCTGTACTTCAACACAGGTCCATGGACATCTTTCGAAATTCAACATCACCAAACACTTCACCTGTCAGACTGAGAACATTGTGTACGTCATTCATTGCCTCAAATGCAAACAACTGTACATTGGTGAAACTGGCCGAACCCTTGCCACCCGCTTCAAAGAACACTTAGCTGACATCGTGCACCAGAGAGACAAACCTATAGCCCACCACTTCAACCAGCCTGACCACTCCACATCAGACATACGCGTCAAAGGGATGTGGCTCCTGTTCACAAAAAACACAAACAACAGAAAGGACATGGAATCACACCTCATCAACAAACTGGGCACCAGAAAGCCTCATGGACTGAACGATAAACCTTAAGCCTCATTATATATTATTCTGTGTCATTTTAATTTTGCCGTAACATGTTCTTGAACCCATCTACCCCCCTCCTTCACCCCTTCCCAAAACTCCTCCCCGCCCCCAACCCTCCCCCTCCCTTTTTGCCACCACCTACCCCCTCCCCCCCCCCCACTTCCCTGCGTGTCCCGCCTGGGTTGGGGGGACAGGGGTCCAATAGCCACAGCTAAGTGAAGGAGTGACCCTTGTATACTGGGCAGTGTGG
>JAGGCT020004248.1:350572-355572 GCA_017654935.2 Phymorhynchus buccinoides
ATCTTGTTTTGACCAGGTTTGACTCCCATACAAATGCCCCAAAATTAAAAACGAAACATCATTTTAAAAAGAGCAGCCTCAATTTGAAGTTGGGGGCATTTGTATGTGGGTCACAGCTACCTACCCAAAAAAAACAAGGGACTTAATCGTGCTGGGTCAGTGTGTCTTTTATAAGGTCGATGGTGCATTTTGTACTTTAAAAAATCAAATCTAGTTCAAGTGTTTCAATCAACAGCTTGTAGAATTTTTTGTAAACAAATCACTTGACATTATTTTTCCAAATCGGTGACTGTGACAATACTGTTTTCTACTGTCCTCGATAACGGATAATGACCCAACATTGTGTCAAGATAAACTAATCAGCATGATCTCACGCTTTCGGAGAAAGAGAAAAAAAAGTCACGGCCGTACCAGCTTCACCGCCAGTCATATTTCAGCCAAAGATTGCCATTAAATTTACCTGCCCAAGTAGAGAACAAAGTCAATCTGCAGTATTGGGGATTCTTCTGTGACATATATAAAAAATAAGGTCTATCCTTACTTCCCAAAACTAAGACAATAAAAGACCCCAATGGGTCTTTTGGATAATATACCCCAATTTGATGCTTTTTAGTGACTATGGTGCTAAAATGCGACTTTGGCGGTGAAAGGGGTCAATAAGCCCAGAGCTAGAATATCACCACAGAGAGAGAGAGAGAGAGAGAGAGAGAGGGAGAGAGAGAGAGAGAGAGAGAGAGAGAGAGAGAGAGAGAGAGAGAGAGAGAGAGAGAGAGAGAGAGAGTAACTGCGCTATTCCGATAAGCTGGGCCAAGAATTTGTTACAATGTGGAGATGCCGTGCCCAGGGTACATCTCCACTCTTTCGGCCAAAGGGATTTGAGGACAGCTGCATGGCCGGTTTGGAGAAGGTCCCCAAAGGCCAACCGCAATCCCTTTAACTGAGTGCCAGCACTAAGGGCAGTGCAAACGCTCTCCTAGTTTGAGAGAGTGCTACTCAGCCATAGTCTTTCCCACCATGCACGAAAAGACTAAGACATGTAGGTCCTACCATCGTTTTCCATTACTGAAGAAAATCATTTGGTTAAAGACCCACCAGATCACGTTCAAAATCACGGGTTTCACGGGTTTTCCCTCTTATAGCTGGTTAGAAATCTTGTTTTTGACCAGGTTTGACTCCCATATAAATGTCCCCCCCAAATTGAAAACGAAACATCATTTTTTAAAGAGCAGCCTCAATTTGAAGTTGGGGGAATTTGTATATGTGGGTCACAGCTACCCAGGAAAAAAACCAAGGGACTTAATCGTGGTGCGTCAGGGTGTAAGATGCAGATTCAAAACCCCCTTCAACGTCTTGGTTCATTACGTGTTTTTTTTTTTTCAGTCGCGCGCGCCTTTATAATTATCAGTCTACTATTATCAAATGCATATTTTTTAATTGTTTGAAAGGTAATGAGAAATAACGTTAAAATTGTAAAAAAAAAGAAGAAAAAAAAAAAGAAGGTTCATGTGCTCAATGTGCAATAAGAAACGCGGCAAGACTGAAAAGGGAAAAACACACACGGAAAAATCGAGAAAATGGAGGGGTGGGGGTGGGGGTGTTAATATGCAGTCTTTGCACATTCGCTTTACTATTAACCCCTGTGTACTGCGTAGGCCTATTGCCTGGCTAATGTCAAACACTGATACAAGCCATTGGAATAAAGTGCAAACCACCAGATAAAGCGATCAGATAATAGTTATTCGGGGAAACGAACTGATTGTTAGCCGCGGCGAGAAAAGGTTTGCTTCAAGATACGTGTGTGTGTTACGCCCAATCCGTGACATTTTACACACCCATCGAAAATTGATTCAATGGTTGTGTGAATGCGCATGTTGACTGAATGAAAATTCGTTTAACGTCCTCCGGTCTGGAACAGAACAACAACATATGGGACATTTAGTAGAGATAAACGTAATGGGTGGGAACTGATCCTGGAGGCAATGCCTCGAAGGCAGTGCAACACCAGAGAAAAGTCCCGATTTTTTTCAATAACAATATCAAATATAATGCGCATGTTGACTAGACAATCTCGCGTAGCCTGGCCTAGTAGGAGCACCATTACATGTAATTAGAGTTTGGTTTCACAATGTGTTTGATGTTTTTCATGGTTAAATTTTGATACGAATATGAATTTTCTGCGTGTATGTTCGTGCATTGTCATTTGAATTCAGTCTTGTTTGAATTTTTACATTTGTTGCATTGGTGGTGTTTCTGAGGGCTGGATGCAAACAAGCCTGTATATATGCTTATTCTTATTCCCTCAATAAACAAAAAAATAAAAAAGTTCCTCTCTCTCGTCTCCTCTCTCCTCCTTTCTCTCTCTCTCTCTCTCTCTCTGGTTTAAAAACGTTTTTTTATTGTCTTTACATAACAAACATACATAGCAACAAAACTGAAGCAACAACAACAAGCTAGGCTTATGGCGTGCTCAGTATATAGGAAAAAGTGCATAATCAGAACAATCTCTCTCTCTCTCTCTCTCTGAGATGGTTGTGGGGTTTGGGAGAGGAACCCCCCTCAGAAGCTGATAATAATTTGAATTTCTTGTTTTTCTTTCTTTTTGTTTTTTTTTAAGGGGTGGGTGGGGGGCAGCAGAACCCTCCGTAAACACCCCCTCCTTCCATCTGATTATAGAGCGTATTGTTGTTCTAGGTAAAAACAACAACATAACACTAACACTAACACTAACACTACACTAACACACACACACACACACAAACAGAACAAAGCACGCACATGTACACACACACAGTAACACACACAACACACGTGCACCACACACACACAAGTGACACAGTGACAACAGTGACACACAACACACACACACACACACACATTATTTTATCTCGACTCACAGAGAAAGGGAGGTGACTCTGATATTAGTTTCGTTGTTGTTGACCTTGACCCCTTCTTTCTGTTCCAGCTGTGCCTGGGGAAGGGTGAGAGAGAAGAGAGAGAAGGAGAGAGAGAGAGAGAGAGAGAGAGTTAAAAACAATATATGGGTATGTTTTTCATTCAAATTGAAATTGAGTCCAATGCTTGGGTCGAGGTCGCAGGCAAGGGGGGGGTATCTTGCCTAGCTAGTAAACATAATAATTATTTGAAGTCTGACGAAGTTCGGGATGGCAGCTTAGTAGCCTTTAGTTAGTAGGGCCAGGTGTCGCGTGCAAATTTGCAGCTTGTGCAAATGTGCAGCTCTACAAGTGCATTTGTAGTACACGCGCACTATAACTTCACTTTGCACTCCAAGTGTCAAGTGTACTACTCCGGGACAGAAAATATTAGTTAATTTTTTTGACGGAAAAAGTGATGTGTATTCAAGATCTGAACGATCTTAGACGGGAAAAGTGCTGTCTCTATAGGGGATTTGAAGAATGAAAATATCACTTTTTTCCGTCAAAATATTAACTAATATTTTTTGTCCCGGATAGTACACTTAACACTTGGAGTGCAAGTGAAGTTATTGTGCGCGTGCACTACAAATGCACTTGTAGAGCTGCAAATTTGCACGCGACAGGACCTTATAGTAGCCAAAGAATAAGCGAGTTCTTGCTCTGTCATGTTGTTGTAGGCTATCAAGTTCTCATTTTTGTTTGTTGTTTGTTTGTTTATTTATTTATGCACCGAGGGTGGAAAAGTGATAGGACAGCTCCACCTCAGATGGACTGACACCTCAGCCCCTGGAGGAGAGCCTGCAGCCTGCCTGCTTCCGCAGAGCTCTCATCCACGGAAAAAGAATAAATTAGGGCAGGGTTAGGGGCCATAGCCATAGGTCAAAAAGTGGTAATTGTAAGTGCAAGGGCAGGAGCTGTGCCGGTCGGGGTTTGGCCCCGGGGACCGCTACGGTAGTCCAGATTGGTCTTGCCTAGATACTGCGAAAAGGCCTATGGTTCACACTTTTTTGTTTTTGTTTTGTTTTATGTCCTTTTGTTTCTGTTTTTAAATTGAACTTAAATCTGCTTCACTAAATAACAAGAATGTGAATAACTTCAACAACCGTAGGACAAGGAAGAGCTGAACTAAGATCTGCAGGCTCCTGAGGCATTTTTGTTTTGTTTCTCCTCTCTGTTTCCTTCTTTCTTCTCCTTTGGTCACACCCCTAAGTGCGTACATTTACTTCTGTAAATAGAAGTTGGTTGCCACCACAGAAGAAGAAGAAGCTTTCCTGAAACGAGAACATCTACAGGATAAAATGTCCTAGCTCTTGCACTAGTTGAAGAAATCAACAGGAGCAAGTGTGCAAGTGTTAGTTAGTCTAAATTTGGCAAATGTTAAGAATAGCCCCCTCCTCTGCCCCTTCCATTCATTTGAGACGGTTTCAGTTAGGGTTAGCGAAACGTATTAGGGTCAGTTAAGTGTCAATCTCATAATATAACCATCAATTTTTGTTGTGTGTGTGTTGTGTGTGTGGATTAGACGGTTTCAAGTTAGGGTTAGGATTATGATAGGGTCTGGGATAGGGTTAGGGATAGGTTTAGCGTCAGTCCAGTGTCAAACACACACACACAACACAAAAGTTGATGATTAAGCTGACTACCTAAACCCATGACCCTAATCCCCAAACCCTATTTCTATTTCTTCTAACCCTAACCCTAACCTGAAACCGTCTGAAATGAAATGGAAGGGGCAGAGGAGGGGGCTTTTCTTAACATTTGCTATACATTTTAATAGGATGTTTGTCCTTGTAGGTTGAACACAATAGGACATTTTCAGTTTTTGATAGGACAATGTCATATGACCGAGGACTCAGGACATCATTGTATTATTTAATATGTAATTTATTATCGAAGCAATGTGACGGTAGTGTGTCTGACTCTGACTGGTGGTGTGTGTGTGTGTGTGTGTGTGTTGTGTGTGTGTGTGTGTGGGGGGGGGGTTTGTGTGTGTGTTTCTTTGTGTGTGTGGTGTGTTCTGGTGTGATTGGGGGTGGTGGGGGGGTGGGGGGGGGGGGTGGGGTGGGG
>JAGGCT020004248.1:359393-361893 GCA_017654935.2 Phymorhynchus buccinoides
CTTTGCACTGGTCCCAAGGACTTAACTGTATGGTTTCCTCTGTCGGGATCGGTGAGTGATGGGGTGACTGGGCTGGCTCTTCAGATGAGAGTAGTTCCCAGTATTTCTGGATGAGGCGTCGCGGGATGGCACGGTACAGGCGTGGTCTCCTCGCGGATTCTGCGTGCGGGGCATCTTGGCGGCGGTCCCGTCTTGTTGCTTGTGAGTCAGGGATTAGGCTTCCTGACCATGATGCCCTGCTGAGAATCACAGGAAAATATGGGCGTAGATCTCTATGGATTAGAGATATGGGCTTCAGCCAGTGGGGATTAGTGGATCCCAACCAGCTAGAAGGCCGCCCTTGTACAATAGCACTTTGAGAAATAATATGAATTTCAGTTGTCAATCTGAAATAAATATAAAAGGTATACTGGAATCAACTGTTATGATTCAGTAGCCGGCTATATCAAAATATATGATCAAGCCAACAAATATCACTCTCAGTCCAACACTTGGAAAGGAGTGCAAAGGGAATAAGTTTATTTCCAAAACCCCTAGGGGCACAAGAAAACAAGTCCAACACTTGGAAAGGAATGCAAAGGGAATAAACCAAATGCTGCAAGTCTGCAACCAAGAATGTTTATACATACATATATATGTATAAAAAGATAAATAAAAGTTGGCATACTTCTTCTTCTTCGTCGATTGCTCAGACAGTTTTCTGTCAATTTATGATCGCAGATGCCGTGCATGCTGCCATTATGCGCCTAACTAAGAAAGTCAAGTTAGGTCCCATCAAGTCCCGACTTAGGCTGGAGGAAAATCCTTTTTGAAAGCGTTTCTTGAAAAAAGGCAGGAGAATGAACCGGCAAGGCAGAAAAAAAGTAGATGACAAGTAGCAAAGGGAAAAGGCAGAGTCAAAGAGAATGACAGATTAGAGGAAGTTACAAGCACAGAGCTTCCAGAAGGTGAGGGAACTATTTTTACAAAAAAGACCCCCGGTATCCCCACGGGGGGGAAAGTTGGCATAGAATCCAGCTCTTGCACCAAAAGAGTTAAAGTAAAATTCAGACACAAGAATGAATATGTGCACATAATTAGAACAGCATGTTTACCAATTATTTTCACTGACACCTCTACTACTTGTTCAACATGGATCATAGGATCTAGATCAAAAACAGAATCAAACAAAAGTAAATATAAAGCAATTATTTTACACCCAAACACATTCAATGTTACTCACGAGTCAGGCTAATGGTATTACTGGCATGTAACAGCAGAGGGTTTGTTCCTACAGTGTTGACTCAGCCAGGTTTTAGTTTGCTTGTGACTAGACTAAGAGAATGTGTTGAATTTTGCCTCCCACTATGCATTTGCCACTTAATTTCAAATCTATGGATTGTTGTTATTGGCTAGTAGTAGTAGACAAGAGAGAACGCTTTAGATCATGTGCCTTAGCTTAAACAGCTGTCACATGATTCGTACAACAATGTCCGTGTCACAACCGCATGACCAGGGGGAAAAGGGAGAACAAAGAAACGCCGCTTGTAATCGGGGAATCCTGTGATGTCACAGGATAGTCGACATCAATAAGATTAAAGAGGATTTACCAAAATTAAGTGAAGAAGAATCTGACAAATTGGAAGGAAAGATAACTAAAGAAGAAACGTCAAAAGCACTCAAAAACATGAAGAACGACAAAAGCCCAGGTACAGATGGTTTTACAACTAATTTTTTCAATTTTTTCTTTAGGCAACTTGCGGATTTTGTAGTTACATCACTAAATGAAAGTTTTTTGAAAGGTTGTTTGTCAACGACTCAAAGGGAAGGGGTTATGATTTGTCTACCAAAGGGAGATAAACCGAGAGAATACCTGAAAAACTGGCGACCAATTACCCTCTTAAATGTTACTTACAAAATTGGATCCAGTTGCATAGCAAACAGGTTAAAACATGTACTAACAAAATTAATTCATGAAGATCAGACAGGATTTAATGTGGGAAGATACATTGGTGATAACATACGCATTATATGCGATTTAATACATTATATTGAAAAAAGAAATTTACCTGGGCTTTTGGTGTCTATCGACTTTGAGAAGGCTTTCGACTCAGTAAATTGAAACTATATGTACAGTGTCTTAGAAATTTTTGGTTTTGGAAAAGATATATGTCAATGGGTCTACACTTTCTATCATGATATTCAATCTTATGTTATTGTTAATGGAAAATTATAGCAAGGCTTTCCTATAGGGTGTGGTTGTAGGCAGGGGGACCCAGTATCACCTTATATTTTTGTACTTTGTGCAGAGTTATTAGCTTCAAAAATTTGTGAAGATAGGTTAGGTGGCAAAAAGAATTCGAATGTCATATACTTACCGAATAAAAACATGAAATGGAATCCACCTAAATTTTAAATCCTAGGACTCTGGTTAACGAATAAACATAACCGAAATCAATATGGTTGATAAGATGTATGAAACAAAAGTATTGTTCAAAATCTGGTCACAAAGAACATGTAC
>JAGGCT020004248.1:366893-409444 GCA_017654935.2 Phymorhynchus buccinoides
TCGTTTGTTGAAGAAAGGTGGAACTTCTTCCAGTGGTTTCAGTGTGTTCGTGACCCACCTGACCATGGCTGACTTTCTGATGGGGATCTACATGGCTGTCATCGGTGCGGCTGATGACCATTACCGTTGCAGATACCTGTATCATGACGACACCTGGAAGACCAGTGTTGCCTGTAAGGTGGCAGGCTTTCTGTCTCTGTTGTCCAGTGAGGTGTCAGCACTGGTGATCTGTCTGATCACTCTGGATCGTTTCATTGTCCTCTGCTTTCCGTTCAGTGCCTTGAGGTTTGAGAGAACTTCAGCAGTGATGGTTTGTGTGTTAGTCTGGTTGTCTGGATTCTTTCTGGCCTTGGTGCCTTTACTTCCAGTGACATCCCACTGGGAGTTCTACAGCCAGACAGGCATATGTATTCCATTGCCAGTTACCAGAAAACATTTCCAAGGAAAACACTATTCCTTTGGCGTACTGATTGTTCTTAACTTTGCTCTGTTCTCATTCATTTCCGTTGGCCAGGCTTTCATCTACTGGTCCATCCAGAGAAACAGTCTGAAGACCAACTCTACCAAATCGTCTCAAGACATGACCATAGCTCAAAGACTGATCACTATCGCAGTGACAGATTTCCTGTGCTGGTTTCCCATTGGACTGTGTGGGATGCTAGCATTGTGTGGCACACCCATACCAGGAGAAGTCAACGTGGCCCTGGCAATATTCATATTACCTTTGAACTCCGCAATTAACCCCTTTCTCTACACGTTCAACACTTTAGCAGAAACATGGAGGAAATCCCAAGAAACCAAACTGCTAAAATGGATGGAAACCAATGATGTAAAAATGGGATAAAACTGTTGGCGGTTGTTTTCTTTGCAAGCATCATACGTGCAATCCACAAAGGCAATGCACAAAGCATGCATTTATTTCCTTGTGTGGATGACGCAGAACTTGCTTAAGCATATTTTGTTATTTTTTAACTTATATTTTATTTTCCATTTTCTTTAATGCAGCACATAGGCTAAAGCTATAGACTACATTTCTACCTCTTTTTCTTTTCTTCCTTTCCTTTTTTTAAATTTTTTTATGAGATAGCAATGGGGGCAATTACTATTTCGGAGGACTAGCCATAATGTTAAAAGTAAAGAAGTCTTGCTCAAAGTATCCCCACTCTCCTGGCCAAAGAAAGTTTAGACAGCTGGTGCTGGGGAAGGTCATATAATCCCCTTTGCTGCAGTACTAGTAAAAGCCAGTGCAAATGCCTCCAAGTTTGGGATTCACTGTCATTCACAAAAGAGTTACAATTTACCACGATTTTCCGTTTAAAAATTCAAAATGTGTATATAGATCAAAGTATGGATCAGTGAAACCAGGCTGAACCATGCAGCTCTAATGACATTAACAATGGCTTCCAATTTCAATCAAATGAAATTTACATCAGCGAATTCTAAATGAGGATGGATTTTCTGTGTGCTGTGTGTACTATTTTGCCTTCAATTTTCTGGAAGTGGTTGGGTGGGTTGGGTGACAGAAGCAGAATTGGTGCAATAGATTTGTTTACAAAAATCACAGAAGCATGGGGGATGGCAGAAGAAAACAATAAGAGATCAGTATTTGATAGGTCTCGTACTTGTACATTTAAGAACAGCCATAATTTTAGCATCAGGATTTTAAAGAAATCGATGTAAATCATTGCATGAAAATGGAGCCTTTGAACCCTCTCTCTCTCTCTCTCTCTCTCTCTCTCTATCATGTGTGCCCCCCACCCCCCTCCTCTGAGCCAGGGGAAGGGGGGCTACTGCCACTGATAAACTACCTACAACATTTGAATAGAATTTCCTCAGCGGTTCACTTTATATTTGTGAGAGCAGAAGCAAAACAACAGCAAAGAAAATACAAACATCACAAAGTCTCACCATTCTGGAATGAAGTAGAGGGCTCATAGAGCAATCTATGTATACAACTATGTCCCTATAATACAAACTTGTAAGTTTTAAATTAACTCTCTCTCTCATTTTTGCTTACTGGCTTGTTTGAATTTGGGGGGGGGGGGGGGGTCAGGAAGACATGTCTGCCCCCCCCTCCTCTGATCCGGTATTGCCCCCCCCCCCCCTATTCCTACGCCACTGATATAGTATGTTGAGAGATCTAAAATAAATTTTCTGCAAGAATGGAAACCTTGTGCTACAGCTTAATATTTTGTGGAAGACTATGCCTCTCAAACTAGGGGGCGCTTGCACTGGTTCTTAATGCTGCAGCAAAGGGGATTGGTTAGCCTTTTGGGACCTTCCCCAATGCCAGTTAAATCATCCAAACCCTTCGGCCAAGAGAATGCGAATGTACCCTGGGCAAGGCATCTCCATTACAAATTTTAGCCCAGCCTATCGGAATAGCAGCTGTTCCCTTTGCTATCTGGCAGTCAAAGTATTTTTTTTTTTAAACAAAAAATAAGTCTTGAGTAGTCTGCATAGCTGAAATGAGTAGTTTTGGTGCGAAATGTGTAGTCCTATTCATAAAAACCATCAGACAGTGTTCACTGAAAATGAATAGAACAGAGCATTATTTTCAATTTTGAAGAGTAGTAGAGGTCCAAACTGAGTAGAATGCTACTCGTAAAGAGTAGAATAAACAGGTCTGTATACCATACCAAGAGATACAAATTTTCACATATTTGATGCACTCCCATCATCCCTTGTTCCACAGAGCAGAGGTCAAAGGTGAACATACAGCAAACATACAATGTGACTACAGGCCAGTTGATGATATTTATGGTTGTTTATTGATATCACATAACATCCATTATCATTATCGATGTATAACATACATAGTTGGTTAGAAAGTGTTTCTACAATGCAACAACTTTTCTATTAGTAAACTCTGTGTGTGTGTGTGTGTGTGTGTGTGTGTGTGTGTGTGTGTGTGTGTGTGTGTGTGTGTGTGTGTGTGTGTGATCAAAGTCAAAGTCAAATTATTTTTTTTCAGATGGAACATTGAATAAGCAATAATGGTTTGCTTTTTTACATCAAGCCATCTATAACACAACAGTTAAAGAAGGAAATAAACATGAGAACACCCCCCCCCCCCCCCACCACCACCACCACACACACACACACACACAGACACAAATACGTTCATGCACGCACACACCCGAGGAGTACTCATACACACACACACACACTCTCTCTCTCTCTCTCTCTCTCTCTCTCTCTCTCTCTCTCTCATAAACAAACATCAAACATCATGGTGTGTGTGTGTGTGTGTGTGTGTGTGTGTGTGTGTGTGTGTGTGTGTGTGTGTGTGTGTGTGTGTGTGTGTGTGTGTGTGTGTGCATGTGAGATGCAACGAACAACCAAGTATGTACAAAAATACATGGCGCTAGAAGAGTTAAATTTTCTCTACTCTCAGAAATAGGAGGAACAGGAGGAGAAATTCATGTCCATGTAATCCCTGCTTTGTACAGTTTATGGCATCACACACCTCTCCACCAACTGTCTTCTACACCATCACTGTTACTGTCCATTCAATCCCTGCTTTGTACAGTTCATGGCATCACACACCTCTCCACCAACTGTCTTCTACACCATCACTGTTACTGTCCATTCAATCCCTGCTTTGTACAGTTCATGGCATCACACACCTCTCCACCAACTGTCTTCTACACCATCACTGTTACTGTCCATTCAATCCCTGCTTTGTACAGTTCATGGCATCACACACCTCTCCACCAACTGTCTTCTTCTACACCATCACTGTTACTGTCCATTCAATCCCTGCTTTGTACAGTTCATGGCATCACACACCTCTCCACCAACTGTCTTCTACACCTCACTGTTACTGTCCATTCAACTTTGTACAGTTCATGGCATCACACACCTCTCCACAACTGTCTTCTACACCATCACTGTTACTGTCCATTCAATCCCTGCTTTGTACAGTTCATGGCATCACACACCTCTCCACCAACTGTCTTCTACACCATCACTGTTACTGTCCATTCAATCCCTGCTTTGTACAGTTCATGGCATCACACACCTCTCCACCAACTGTCTTCTACACCATCACTGTTACTGTCCATTCAATCCCTGCTTTGTACAGTTCATGGCATCACACACCTCTCCACCAACTGTCTTCTACACCATCACTGTTACTGTCCATTCAATCCCTGCTTTGTACAGTTTATGGCATCACACACCTCTCCACCAACTGTCTTCTACACCATCACTGTTACTGTCCATTCAATCCCTGCTTTGTACAGTTCATGGCATCACACACCTCTCCACCAACTGTCTTCTACACCATCACTGTTACTGTCCATTCAATCCCTGCTTTGTACAGTTCATGGCATCACACACCTCTCCACCAACTGTCTTCTACACCATCACTGTTACTGTCCATTCAATCCCTCCTTTGTACAGTTCATGGCATCACACACCTCTCCACCAACTGTCTTCTACACCATCACTGTTACTGTCCATTCAATCCCTCCTTTGTACAGTTCATGGCATCACACACCTCTCCACCAACTGTCTTCTTCTCTACATAGTTGTCAACCTATACGGTTTTCCCGTATTGCTGAACGGGAAAACCATGATTTTGGGTCTGTACGGCCGTATAACAGTTTCAATACGGGTAAAACTGATTTATACGGGCAGATCAGAAATCAGAGACAAACCGCGAAGTGATAGAATTTTGTGATAGCAGACGACAAAACGTGGACGCCAAGCAGTCAAACAGTAAAAAGAAAGCAGTAGGATGAAATAAGGGGGAAATTATTTTTCAATAAGGGAAGTTTTGAAAAAAGGAAAATTGGGTTGACACCTATGTCTACACCATCACTGTTACTTGTTGGGCAGAACTGCCCTATTAAACACCATTCCTTAAAGGCCCACCAGATCTGTGAGTGAAAATCACGGGTTTCACGGGTTTCCCTCTCTTGCTGGTAAGAAGTCCTATTTTGACCAAGTGTGGCTCCCATACAGACTTCCTCATGCACGAAAACAAGACATTACTTTAAAGAGCAGCCTCAATCATATATTAGGAAAGTCTGTATATGGGTCACACCTACCCAGAAAAAAACAAGACAATCCAACCGGGTCAGTGGATCTTTAAAGACCCACCAGATCATGTGTCAAAATCACGAGTATCCCTCCTATAGCTGTTTGCTTTAACCAGATTTGACTCAAGTACAAATGCCCCCAAATTCAAACCGAAACATCATTTTAAAGAGCAGCCTCAATTTGAAGTTGGGTGGATTTGTATGTGGGTCACAGCTACCCAGAAAAAAACAAGGGACTTAATCGTGGTGGGTCAGTGTGTCTTTAAAGCATAAGGAACCATCAAAGCAAAAAGAATGAACTTTTTGGGGGGTGTCTTGTCATAAATTGTGGGTCTGACTAGCTCAGTGGGTGGAGTGTTGGACTCATGATCCTGGGGATTGTGGAGTCACAGGTTCAAATCTCCATTGGGTATTTCTATCTATCTCCACCCTCCCCTTCTCTAAGGCATAAAATGAACATCCAACACCTTCATGTGTGACATGCGTTTGTTTCACTAATTGAAATGAACAGATTTTGGTTTGAAACTTTAATACAGTGTATTATTACATTCTAATAGCAAACAACATAGGCCACAAAACAGTTAAACCATATCAGACTTTGACTGATCAATACATGAAAAACAACACACAAACAGAAGGAACAACAGAGATGGAAAGAGAAGAACCCACCATCTCTTACAAAGAATGTTATTCTGCTCACTATTCATTCAACAGTTTTATATTACACAATTTATGCATTTTCTATGAAAGTTTTTTGTTGTTGCATACAGGGAAACCCATTTAGTACGAGTACGGTTTAAACGAGAGCCCGTGTTTAACGAGTGGTTTCAAAATTCCCAACCACAAGCCTTCTTTTTCCTTGTTAAATAATTCTGCATACAACGAGCTCGCTACAACGAGCAACTTGCATATAACGTACAATTTATTGACTCCCAAAGTCAAGCTTTTATGCAAAAACTACACGGTTAGAACGAGAACGCACTTACAACCACACCGCCATCCCAAAGTCAAGCTTTCTTGCACAACTACCTGGCTAGAACGAGAACACACTGACAACAGCATCGCCATCTTGACTGACCCCTCGATATGTAAGCGGCATTCTGATTGGCCGATATAACAACTTGGGTGTCTGCAGCGCAAGCAGACGACACTGGATTCACTCTTTGCGCACTGATCTTGTGACTTCCGGGAAATTTTAACTTTCTCTTAAAGCGCGTGTGTGGATTTTATGTTTTTGATGTTATCGTGTGTTAATAAACTGTTTTAAAGTGTTTGTAATCGGCATTAAAAATTTTATTATAGATGATTCCGCCCATGGCATACCAAGCCGTCTAAAACCGCCCCCGTACACCCACTAAAATGTATTTTGGAGTTAAAATTGCAATATCAAAAAATCAAAAATATCACATATTGCAAGTTAAACATTCTTCATTTATACACATGCTTTGTTTGGTAAGTGTGTTGTTTCCGTTTTTCTGTCTTTTTCACACTTTACCAGCACGCACATCACAGTAGATGTGAGGAGCGATTGATAGGTGGTTCAGGGTTGCCAAAATCGATAAAATGGTTTGAACGAGCAATGCTTACGAGTAAATTGGCCCTCTCCCCTGGAATTCGTACTAAACGGGTTTCACTGTAAACGGGTTTCACTGTACTTGCTCCTGTAAAATCACAATTTCTACAAACTATATACAGTTTCTTGGGGACCACAGCCTGTGTTATTGCAGTTTACTGTGTTACTGATGTTTTCTCTGAACATGTTTCTTCAAATCCTGTGAATGTCTGAAAGCAGCAGGACAGTGAGGACAGCTGTGAGGTTTTTCACCAGAGTGACTCAGACGATGTTGTGACAGATAACTGGACCTGGCGAAACCTTTCCCACAGTCTGAACACACATGAGGCTTTTCACCAGTGTGCTTTCTCTTGTGCTCTCTTAATATTCCATTTAGAGAGAAAGCTGCCCCACAAACATCACAGAGATGAGGTCTGGCACCTTCATGAACTGACTTTATGTGGTGCTGTAAAGAACCTGACTGCTTAAAACCACTGTCACAGTGTGGACATTTGTAAGGCCTCTCCCCTGTGTGGATTCTAATGTGTTTTGTCAAACTAGAAGCTTCAGTAAAACTCTTACTGCACATATCACACACAAAAGGTTTATAGCCAATATGCATCCGCTTATGTGACTTCAAATTACAGGCATTAGAAAAGTTCTTACCACATGTTTCACACACAAAAGACTTAATGCCACTATGAACCAATAAGTGTGACTTCAGGCTTCCAAGTGAAGAGAAAGACTTAGCACAGACATAACAGATATGGGGTCTGGCCCCCTCATGAACTGACTTTATGTGGCCATGTAAATGACTTGACTGCTTAAAACGGCTGTCACAGTGTGGACACGTGTAAGGCCTCTCCCCTGTGTGCATTCTCATGTGTGTTGTCAAACTAGCAGCTTCAGTAAAACTCTTACTGCACACTTCACACACAAATGGCTTAACACCACTGTGAATCAGTTTGTGTCTATTCAGATTGCTGGGGTTATGGAAAGACTTTCCACAAACATCGCAAACATGTTGTCCCTTCCTTTTCTTTTCATCATAATCGTTAACTTTCCTTGTTGTCATTTTTTTGTTGCTATGGCTATCTACCCCCATATATGTGTCAGTTTTGTTGTAATAACTAGCATATCTGTCAGGAGTGGAGGACCCAGGTAACACCATGTGCAGTTTCTCTCCATGAACTGACGCCAGGTGGAGTTCCAAACTGCTGACCAGCACAAAGGCAGCAGAACAAAGGTAGCACTCATGACTTGTGTTCAGAGACAGCAGTGACCCAGAAGTGTTGTCAGACATGGGCTGTACTGTGTTGTAGACAGCTGAAGGCTGATCTGGTGAGTCTTCCTCCATGGACCATGCTGGTTCCTGCTTCTGTGAAAACACAAATGCACAACTTCCACTAAATCCAGTACTCCATCTCTTTTTTTCTTCTTCTAGAAATGCGTTACAAAAAGAACAATTTTCCTTTCAGTTATCTTTGTAGAATTTAAATAAAAGAAAAACAAAAAAACACTCGCCACTTCGCCTTAGCATGTTATGCATACAAAGCTTTTGGGGGGAAAAGGGGTCTGAACAAAAATGACACACAAGGTAAATCAGTCTGTGTGTGATTGCTTACCACAAACAAGGTGGAAAACATGCTTTGTAATGTTGCAAACTTATGCATAAACACATTTGTTGCATAGAGTTTGCCACTAATTTTTGTTTTAAACATTTGCTGGTGCTCAGTCAAAGTATAATCTTTTATGCAACATAGTTCCGTTTTGCTACACACTTGGAAGTCGGACAAGGGTGGGAAACACACAGAGTTAAACATCATGGTGTGTGTACTGTTGTACAGTGTGTGTGTGTGTGTGTGTGTGTGTGTGTGTGTGTGTGTGTGTGTGTGTGTGTGTGTGTGTGTGTGTGTGTGTGTGTGTGTGTGTGTGTGTGTGAACATTGAACATTGGTTTATTGCCATGAAACCTAAACAAATGACTTATACAGCACAAGTTAAGATTACAAACAACGCAAAATACTATTCATGCTTTTTGTTAAAACAAATACTAACATATTTTGCCACAAATGGCTGTAGTTCATCTAACATAATCATATCTGATGGAGACTGAACATTTGATTCTAAACGTTGTTTGTCTACATTTTCCATCGATTTGCAACGATCTTCTTTCTCATAACGCAAGTATTCAAAAGGTGTAGCTCATCTTCTATTTCATGACATTTTTGGCAATGTCTGTTTTCTCTTACAATATTCTCGTGTCTACCAATTACGATTTTCAAATTATGAGCACTAATTCTCAATCTACATAGAGCCTGTTTTTGTTGTCTATCCAAAATAGTACTATAAAGGTACGGTTCTATTCGATATTCTTTAGTAACATCATTATAAAACCTGAGCTGTGATACTTCTCCCTTTTTTAGTTTCCAAAGAGAGAGAGAGAGAGAGAGAGAGTGTGTGTGTGTGTGTGTGTGTGTGTATGTGTGTGTGTGTGTGTGGTGGGATGGGGTGGGGTGTGTGTGTGTGTGTGGGTGGGTGAATGTGACTCTGAGGCAGCAGAGGAGGCAACTGTTATTCTGGAGAGCTGGGATGATCATTTGTTGTTGAAAAGCCTTGCCCAGGGGACATCTCCACTCTCTTGACTAAATGGACTTAAGGACAGCTGGCACTGGGGAAGTTCCTCAAAAGCCAATTAATCCCCTTGGCTGCAGCACATTGACTCAGTGCAAATGCCTCCTAGTTTGACAGTCATAGTCATTCACCCAAAGACTAAACTATACCAACTATCATGATTTTCCCTTGACTGCTATTAGCATTACAGCCAGCCAAAAATTTGACTTAGCTTCAACATACAAAAAGCACATAATAAAAGTCATTGTAAAAAACACAGGAGACGATGATAGCACTCACTTTATGTTCAGTTCTGTCCCTAGGAAAACCTGCAACACACAATTATCAACTGTTTACTCTGGACATCAAAACACATTTAACCATCTAATTTTCTTCTTTTCACATTACTACTACTAATAATAAATAATACATAGTATTTATATAGCGCCTTTCTTTAGAATTAAACTCAAGGCACTCACATTCACTGATTCACACGCAATTGGGCTAACATACACATTAATTCGATCATCATCTAATTAATGTGAAAAGTTAGAGAGAGAAAGCTCTTTGAAACAAGTGAGTTTTCATTTGGGTTTTGAAAGCGGGAAGTGCTGAATTGTGACGGAGGTGAACAGGCAAGGAGTTCCAGACAGTGGGGGCGCAAACAGGTGCTTTATTCATCTGGTACTAAAAAGACAAAATGCAAGACCAATTTTCACTCTATTTATTTCTAGTTGTTGTGGTTTGTTTTTTAAGTTAAACCATTTTTTCTTCTTCTTCGATCGCTCAGACAGTTTCCTGTCAATTACGAGTGCAGATGTGTCATGCAGCCGTATGTGCCTAACTAAGAAATAGTTAGGCCTAGCAAGTCCAACTTCGGCTGGAGGAAATCATTTTGAAAGTTGTTTCCAGAAAAAAGGCAGGAGAATGGACCGGTAAGGCAGAAAGATAGTAGATGACAGTAAGAAAAGGGAAAAGACAGACTCAAAGAGAGTGATAGATTAGAGGACGTTACAAGCACAGAACTTCCAGAAGGTGAGGGAACTATTTATCCCCACAGGGGAGTTAAACCATTTTAACACGTTATAATATGTCAATGACAAAGTAAGATTGATGACATTTTATACATTACAGTGGAACCTCCCTTATAAGACCTTCAAAAATCATCCAAAATGAGGTCTTATAAGGGAGGGATCTTATAAGGGAGGGATCTTATAAGGGAGGTAATTTTAATAGTTACAAAGAAGGGCAATGTCTCAGAGACGTAGGTCTTATGTGGGAGGGAGTCTTATAATGGGAGGTCTTATAAGGGAGGTTCCACTGTACTACTAAGTTAGTGAGTTTATCCCTTCCTGCATCTGTTTCTGCACTTTGGTAGATGTCCTACAGTGCACACACACTGTTCCCCATTGCACCATGATGTATGTTGAAGACAGTCAAAGTTGGTACATGTCCTACAGTGCACACACACTGTTCCCCATTACACCATGATGTCTGTTGAAGACAGTCAAAGTTGGTACATGTCCTACAGTGCACACACACTGTTCCCCATTACACATGTCTGTTGAAGACATGTCTACAGATGTCCTACAGTGCACACACACTGTTCCCCATCACACCATGATGTCTGTTGAAGACAGTCAAAGTTGGTAGATGTCCTACAGTGCACACACACTGTTCCCCATCACACCATGAAGTCTGTTGAAGACAGTCAAAGCTGGTACATGTCCTGTGCACACACACTGTTCCCTACATGAAGTATGCTTAAGACACACAAAGCTGGTACACACACACACACACACACACACACACACACACACACACACACACACACACACACACACACACACACACACTGTTTTCCATTACACCATGATGTCTGTTGAAGACAGTCAAAGTGCCACTGACCTGAACTCTGGTGCTGTGTAGTCCACTGAAGTGCTGAGTCACCAGAATCATTCAACTCTGTGTTGAAGTTGACCTCTGACATCTCTACTTCATTAGGGGATGCCATTGGGTCACTCCATCTGAAATCACACAGCACACAGATAACTGGGCTGGTCATTTTGTGTAATACAGTAAGGATTTTAACTGATTTATGTTTGAAATTACTTTTATTTCCAGTGAGCCCAACATTCTATGGCCTACCAGCTCAATCCTTGCCTAACTTTTCCTCCTTTCCACACTGGTTATAATTTCAAATTTTGCCTACCGTAACAATTATCTCCACAGGCACACATCTAACAAAATACTCACTTCCGCCATGCAAAACAACTGCAGACAAAAAAAGTTTGTTTTTTGTTTCTTCCTCAGGGCTGTATTTATTCCACCGATAGTTACATCAGCCTCCCTCCTGGTTCCTTGTTCACCCCCTGCACCCAAACCACTTGCCTTTTACCTCCTTCTACACTTCAACACACCTCCCCTACCCACCTCTTACTGAATCAATCATCTGGACAGCCAGTACTTTTGATGAGGTTGGGTTTAGGTTTTTTAATTCTTGGACCCCATTCCCTTCCACAAAGGTTAATGCATCTGTCATTAAAATATTGATGCTAAATACTGAAAGAACGGAGAAATTTATTAAATATTTCTCAGCCCCCCCCCCCCCCCCCCCACACACACCACACACACACACCTCCCACCCCCCTTTCAAAAAAGATAAAAAAAAAACCTATTCCAAACATTCTCTCACCTCAAGCTCAAAGAGAAATCCTGCTTCTTGCCTGGCCTCTGATCCCCAGATAATACAGAACCAGCTTGAACTGCAGTAGTGTCCTCAGTCCATGTTACAGTTTTCACTGGCTGAGATGGAGAAGTAGCTTCAGCAGCACGACACATAGCGATGCAGGTCTCCAGACTCAGATCAGCTTCTTGTAACAGTCGCTTTCTGGTAGAGCTGTCATTGATGCCTAAGACAATTCTGTCTCTCAACAGACTGTCTTTCAAGCAATCACAGAAATTACAGGTTGAAGCAAGGGTGCACAGAGCAGAAATGTAGTCATCCACAGTCTCACGAGCCTTCTGCTTTCTTGTGTTGAACACATATCTTTCATAAGTTTCATTGGTCTTTTGAAGGAAATGATCATTAGTGAGGATATTGTCCATGGAGTTATGTACTGCTTGTTGCTTTCCACTGAACATGGTGATAGTGAATCCTTTTGACCAGACTCAAGACTGACACTGTAGTCTAGTGGTAGTTAGTAGCAGACAGAGACACAAGCAGGATGTGGAAAACAAAGGTCCTTTATATATATATAAAGGTATGAAAGAGAACCTCAGAAACAGGACCTCAAAGTTAATGTTGACTGGTTTTGTTTCTGAGGTTCACAAATACAGACATTGGACACAAAAAAGTGTTATAAAATTTTGTTATAAAGGTATAAGTTTATACCATCATGAATAAACACCATCATCCAGCATGTTCCAACAAATCCATACCTGGGCATTCTACTATCTGAGGACCTAAAATGGGGACCACATATTTCCAACATTACAAAGAAAGCAAGCTGCACCCTTGGTTTCCTCTGACGAAATCTCCGTCGCTGCCCACCACGGTGTAAAACCAATGCCTATCTAGCTCTAGTCAGACCTTTATTAAAATATGGTGCAGTTGTGTGGGACCCTTATCTACAGAAAGACATTGAGTCGATTGACAGTATTGAGTATAGAACGTATACAACTGAATGCTGCCCGCTTCATCACTGGCGACTATAAGTCCACAACGCCTGGCAGTGTCACCAAACTTCTTGACAAAACTGAACTTCCATCCCTTCAGCAAAGGCGCCATCGCCTCCGCCTGACCATGCTCTACAGAGAGGTTGAGGGGGTAGTACCGGCCTTACCCCCTGAAGACTTCATCACTTATCTATTGTCACAAATCGAGCAGACTGATAAGATCCCGACTTCCTTACTCGTCAAACCCAATCAGATCTTCAGTTAGAAACAACAAAGCAATAAAAGTTCCCTCCTCAAACACCGACCAGTTCAAAAACTCTTTCTTTGTTTGAACACCAACAGACTGGAACCATCTGAATAACAGCACCGTCCAAGCCAGTTGAGGCCTTCAAAAGACAGCTATTAATCAACCAACATCAATAAACCGCCTCTGCGCAATCTCTCCCCGTCGCAGTTATGCCGCGACAATGCCAGGTTTCTGCCAACGCATTCAAATCCACACAACGTGCAGTTAGGCTAGTTCTCCTATAACAAATTGAAATTATCCTCTGAATGTAGAAACAGAACGCGCGACTGCCCCTTTTATCTATCGTACATTACATAATAATGTTCCCAAATATAAAGAATTGTGTTGCTTAAAGGCCTAACGAACGATAACTGAAGACTTGCAGAGAATCTGTGCATCTATTCTGGGCCCATGGAATTGTGACAGGAAGTTACGTCAGCTCATCAAACAGACCGTGAGCCAGGAATCGAAATCATGCACCCCCCCTGGAACGATATCTGCCTTGATCATTAAAAAGAAAAAGTTTCTGTCTTCATCTTTACTAAGATTGCCTGTTGCTTCTTTGCAAACATAATATTACATTCTGGAATTTGATAAGTAATTACTAAAGATGATTTGATTGCTTGTATAAATGTATTTTTTGTGTCAGACCCCAATGCAAAATCAAAATGTAGGTAGGCCTATATGAAGAAAAATTGTGTTTTACGTCCTCTCGGTCATAGACACATATGGGACATTTGTAAATACAAAGATGGTGGGAACAATACTGGCTGCAATGCCCGGAGGCAGTGCAACACCAGTAAAGTCCCGAGTTTTTATCAATATAGATATGTGTAGCAGTAACCACCCGCCTCGGATAAACCTCATCAGCTATGGTACCGCCAACGTTGCCCTATATGAATGAAAAATGGTGTTTTACGTCCTCTCGGTTGACACCCAAAGATGGTGGGAACAATATGCTGCAATGATGCAACTCCAGTAAATCCCGATTTTTTTATAGGCCACGCCTCGGTTAAACCTTAGGCTGATGAAATCGTTGCCCTAATGCCAATGATGGGATGTTTTATCCCTGATGAAATACCTAATACCTAACCTAACCAGAATTCCAACAAATAGGGGAAGACGGGGTAAAAAGCACATGGGCGGGTAAGAAGCCCACCCCAATTATCTTATGAAATAAAGAAAATTTCAGTCAAATTTGCCCATGAGACGAATGCTAGACATTAACGCTCGTCTCATGGGCAAAATGAGACTGAAATTTGCTTCATTTCATGAGATAATTGGGGTGGGCTTCTTACCCGCCCATGCGCTTTTTACCCCGTCTTCCCCTACTAGTATTTTTTCCATTTAAATGCCGAGAGGTGGTGTAGACATTCTTCATTTCTTTGTTGCATTATACATCAGAATCGTCAACATGATGACGGAGGATGTCTTGTGAAAAAAGAAGGTCTCATACACAGAAGACGCGGAAATCCCATGTGCAATGCCGTAGGTAAGTAAAAGAAAGAAGGGGGAAAATATGCGGATTAGGGGACATGTGCTTATCTTTTCTCTTCTTTCTTTCTTTTACTTATTTACGGATTGCGCATGGATTTCCACACAGAACTTCCATGTGCATGTGTACGTGCCCTTACTGAGAAATGTGATAGATAGCTTAGCATTTAAGACTTACTAATTTTACGCGTTAAAAGCATTAATTCAATATGGGGTCAGAAAGGCACAAACCGCCACCAGCCATCATATGGTTTTCCATTGCCATAAACCGACTATATGCCCATTTTCAGTTTTGTTCTCCCGGACGGGGTGTTTTCTTATTTTGTTAAGGTTTGCTTTTATTTGTTATTATCATCTTTATACTTTTCCAGCCGTATAGTTCTATAACAGCTAGTTACATTCCTTTAGGTTTAATATTGTGCTCTGGCTGATGGGCTTCGAGTATCTGCATGCATCTACTGAAGATGGCTATTGTACAGCCAAGAAATTGAACTTACGTAATTGCCAAAAGACATTTGGAAGCCATTTCAGATGTAGCATTATGCCTAATGAATGGTCTTCATGACTGCTCTTCGTCATTCACAGTATTTCATTATATGAATTTTACTAGAGTTACGGTACTGTTAAAATATGCAAATTCAATGCTGCAAATGTACAATAAAAGAAAAGAAGAACTGTTAGACCCCTTATGTATTATGAGAGACACAGTCCAGGCACAGAAAAGAGGCCACTGACTTATACACATTTTGATAGGTCAGTAATCGAGTCAGAGATCGAGTAGAGAAGATCGAGGAAGAACTTGCTGGACACCCCACGGTAGCAAGAGGCTTTCCTGGCATCATGATAAGAGTTAACAACGGAATTATCACAGCGATTTAACAACGAAAGTTGAATACAAAGCTGAATCGGAAGTTCTGTTACCAACAGTCCGAGCTTTACTTTTACGGGACATGAAACGCTGAAGTCACAGGGCGGTGCATGGCGGTGCATGGGGGGGGGGGGGGGGGGATAGAATGGCCTACGGTTTAATAAGGGAGTTAACTCTGTGAAACTCTTATCCGGAAAACTTGGAAAAGAAAGGAAAAGGGGTTCTGCTAAACTGAAGGTCATGTGATTAGTTGACAGATTTTAGCATGAAGAACTGTTGTCTACGCAGTATTTTTTACCCGGGGGTTTGCAATTGGCTTGTGTGTGTGTGTGTGTGTGTGTGTGTGTGTGTGTGTGTGTGTGTGTGTGTGTGTATCGATTATCAAACTACTGTTTGGATTAACAGAGGGGTAGACAGCTTGAAAACTGAAAAGGAAGCTTCCTTTCGTTCATCAACACCGTGCTGACCTTGACCTTGAAGTTTGACCTTGAAAACCGAAATTTCCTTCTTTGGGCAATGTAATTTCCCCCCAGCTTTATTTCGTGAACTAGTGAGCAGAATCGCTTCAAATTTTGTGTGGTGGTGTACCATGGTGCAAGGAAGTTTGTATAAAAGTTCAGCTGTATCTCGTGAACTAGTGAACAGAATCGCTTCAAATTTTGGGCTATGTATTTTATGCCTTCTGTAAGGGTGGAAAGTGGTGTGTTTATTGGGGGGTGGGGGGGACAGGACATAACTCTGGCCGGGTTTGCATTGTCACAATGCGTTGCTGCCGCTCAGCGATGCCCTTGTTCACATATCTTTCTGTTTCCTGACGGTTTTACACCCAAATTTAGATCACAGTGGCTATGCGTACTGTATTGCAGGATTGCAGCAACACTCAAGCATTCTAACTGCACCTCTCGTCTCCCTTTTCCCACTCCCCTTCCCCTTCCCCCACCCTCCTGCTCTTCTCCATACCCCATGACCCTCTACCCTACCCCACTGTGTCTCAGATTTTCTTTTTCTCCAAAATGAAATATATTCTTCTTTTAGTGTATGTTGAATTACATGACATAATTTATTTATGTTAAACGTGTCCTAGTGTTTTGCAATCAAGTGGGCATGCCAAGAGTTTCCTTTCTCGCATGTGGGAATCGAAGATCATTTTCTTGTATTAAAGAGATCCCCCCCCTCTCTCTCTCTCTCTCTCTCTCTCTCTCTCTCTCTCTCTCTCTCTCTCTCTCTCTTCTTTCCACCTTCCCAATCCCCAGTGGTGTCATTTCCCAGCTGGGTATGTGTATTGTAAGGTTGAAGCAACAAAGTTAGATAATATGATGGATCTGGGCTATGTTTATTGTACGGTTGAAGCAACAAAGTAAGATAGATAAGATGATGGATCTGGGCTATGTTTATTGTAAGGTTGGAGCAACAAAGTAAGATAGATAAGATGATGGATCTGGGCTATGTTTATTGTAAGGTTGAAGCAACAAAGTAAGATAGATAATATGATGGATCTGGGCTATGTTTATTGTAAGGTTGAAGCAACAAATTAAGATAATATGATGGATCTGGGCTATGTTTATTGTAAGGTTGGAGCAACAAAGTTAAGATAATATGATGGATCTGGGCTATGTTTATTGTAAGGTTGGAGCAACAAAGTAAGATAGATAATATGATGGATCTGGGCTATGTTTATTATAAGGTTGAAGCAACAAAGTAAGATAGATAATATGATGGATCTGGGCTATGTTTATTGTAAGGTTGAAGCAACAAAGTAAGATAAATATGATGGATCTGGGCTATGTTTATTGTAAGGTTGAAGAAACAAAGTAAGATAGATAAGATGATGGATCTGGGCTATGTTTATTGTAAGGTTGGAGCAACAAATTAAGAGAGATAAGATGATGGATCTGGGCTATGTTTATTGTAAGGTTGAAGCAACAAAGTAAGATAGATAATATGATGGATCTGGGCTATGTTTATTGTAAGGTTGAAGCAACAAATTAAGATAATATGATGGATCTGGGCTATGTTTATTGTAAGGTTGAAGCAACAAAGTAAGATAATATGATGGATCTGGGCTATGTTTATTGTAAGGTTGGAGCAACAAAGTAAGATAGATAATATGATGGATCTGGGCTATGTTTATTATAAGGTTGAAGCAACAAAGTAAGATAGATAATATGATGGATCTGGGCTATGTTTATTGTAAGGTTGAAGCAACAAAGTAAGATAATATGATGGATCTGGGCTATGTTTATTGTAAGGTTGGAGCAACAAAGTAAGATAATATGATGGATCTGGGCTATGTTTATTGTAAGGTTGGAGCAACAAAGTAAGATAGATAATATGATGGATCTGGGCTATGTTTATTATAAGGTTGAAGCAACAAAGTTAGATAATATGATGGATCTGGGCTATGTTTATTGTAAGGTTGAAGCAACAAAGTTAGATAATATGATGGATCTGGGCTATGTTTATTGTAAGGTTGAAGCAACAGAGTTAGATAAAATGATGGATCTGGGCTGTTTATTGTGTTTATTGTAAGGTTTATTGTAAGGTTGAAGCAACAGAGTAAGGTAGATAAGATGATGGATCTGGGCTATGTTTATTGTAAGGTTGGAGCAACAAAGTAAGATAGATAATATGATGGATCTGGGCTATGTTTCTTGTAAGGTTGAAGCAACAGAGTAAGATAAATATGATGGATCTGGGCTATGTTTATTGTAAGGTTGAAGAAACAGAGTAAGACAGATAAGATTATGGATCTGGGCTATGTTTATTGTAAGGTTGAAGCAACAGAGTAACTCAGTAAGGTAGATAGGTTGATGGATCTGGGCTATGTTTATTGCAAGGTTGAAGCAACAGAGTAGTCTGTTACTGTAAGATAGATAAGATGATGGATCAGGGCTATGTTTATTGTAAGGATGGAGCAACAAAGTAAGATAGATAAGATTATGGATCAGGGCTATGCGTATTGTAAGGTTGGGTAAAGGTAAAGATGTGCCACCCCCCCTGCATTTCTCGGTTAATTGTATTTTTCCGTTTTTGCCTTTCTTACCATACATAAAGCTGTATTTTAGGAACATTTTGAGCTAATAACCTTTTTGGAACTACCCTAACCCTAACCCTAAACCTAACCCTACCCCCCACTATGTACTGCAGTACACGGCGATTTGTCACAGTTGTGGTTCGTTGCGTTTTTCCGTCTTATAGGGTGGGGGGTAGGGTTAGGGCTAGGGTTAGTATTCCAAAAAGGTTATTAGCTCAAAATGTTCCTAAAATACAGCTTTATGTATGGTAAGAAAGGCAAACACGGAAAAATAGAATTAACCGAGATAGGTAGGGGGGTGGCACATCTTGACCTTTACCGTAAGGTTGAAACAACAAAGTTAGATAGATAATATGATGGATCTGGACTATGTTTATTGTAAGGTTGAAGCAACAAAGTTAGATAAAATGATGGATCTGGGCTATGTTTATTGTAAGGTTGGAGCAACAAAGTAAGATAGATAATATGATGGATCTGGGCTATGTTTATTGTAAGGTTGGAGCAACAAAGTTAGATAATATGATGGATCTGGGCTATGTTTATTGTAAGGTTGAAACAACAAAGTTAGATAGATAAGATGATGGATCAGGGCTATGTTTATTGTAAGGTTGAAACAACAAAGTTAGATAGATAAGATGATGGATCAGGGCTATGTGTATTGTGAGGTTGGAGCAACAAAGTAAGATAGATAAGATCATGGTTGATGGATCCAGGCTCAATAACTAAAGTATCAGCAATGTCCCATATGGCCTTTGGCCGAGAGGACATAAAACATTAATATTCGATCCGGGCTATGTTTATTGTAAGGTTGGAGCAACAAAGTAAGATAATATGATGGATCTGGGCTATGTTTATTGTAAGGTTGGAGCAACAAAGTAAGATAGATAAGATGATGGTTGATGGATCCGGGCTCAATAGCTAAAGTATCAGCCGAGAGGACATCAAACATTAATATTCGATCAGGGCTATGTGTATTGCAACAAAGTAAGATAGATAAGATGATGGTTGATGGATCTGTTCTATAAAAAAAATACATTAATTGGTTAGAAGTATTCTGCTTTAACCAGTTCTACATACTGTCACAAAAGTAGAACATTTTACTAGAAGAGGTTGGTAGGGGTGGGGTTTGATTTTTATGCTGGGGTTAATCAGGGCTTAGTTTGTGTCTTTTCCACCTCATACTGACACCTGTCCCGTCTTATTCCCTCTTTCTCCCTGTTTATTCCCCTTCACTCTTCACCCCTAGCCTCTTCCAACACAGAAAACCAGTGTGCTTTCATTATACATTTTCATCACTTTTCCCCAAGACATTGTCACAACCTAATTGAAATTGAAAGCCGATGAAAATCGGTTATCATTGAGATCTTGGTTTGTGAGAAATACTGAGCAGTTCCAGAGCTTTTGAACCGATATTGGTATTTATTTGGTATTTGGTACTTTACAGTCACAGAGGTGTCTCTGTGAAATTCGGATTGGTCCCCTCTGGAGAGCGTGTCACAGCCAGAGGCGCGCCAACTTTTTAAAATTTTATTTGCATGTAATTTTTGTGTGACTGATGAAGGGGGGAGGGGGGCTAAATTTTGACTTTTTCTTGTTGCCACTGGGTTTAATATGTGCTAAGTGCATGGGCACATGGGACCTCTGTTTAACGTCTCATCTGAAAGATTCTATGTTCAGACCGTATGGCCTAGCGCAGAGTGAGAGGTAAAATCCCCTGTACCCAGGTTCGAACTTGGATTTATTGTATATTAAAGATATGATCTAAAATTACTTTGAAAGCGCTGTGAGCTCTTTGGAGAAAGAGTGCATCAAATATCCTTTATTATTATTGTTATTATTTTTATATCGATGAGAAAAACAGTCAAAGTGAAGCTTCAACAACATCGACAAATGACAGACAAATTTTTGGCCTCAGGTTAACTTTAAAATGTAAATAATATTTTGAAGATTTGACCAATCGCTTTTTCTATTTATTTTTGTGTTACGTATCAGTTACATGATTGATTATGCCTTAATGTAAGCATTGTTTTCATATTTTCGCTCTCTCAGATACTCACCCTCTTTGCCCACATTCAAACACCATCTTAAGACTTACCTGTTTCCTAAGTACAGTGGAACCTCCCTTATAAGACCTCCCATTATAAGACTCCCTCCCACATACGACCTACTTCTCTGAGACATTGCCTTTCTTTGTAAGTATTAAAATGACCTCCCTGTAAGACCCCTCCCTTATAAGACCTCATTTGGAATTATCTTTGAAGGTCTTATAAGGGAGATTCCACTGTAGCTACTAATCCTTCTCTTCATGACCTGGTGTGCGCATGTCTGAGTGTGAATGTCTGCGCTTCATGCCCACGATTGCCTGTGTGAGTGTGTGTATGTGTGTGTGTGTGTGTGTTTCTGCGTGTGTTTGTAGTTGTGTATCTGTCTTCCTGCCTTTTTGTGTTCGTGCAATTCTGCTTTTAGTCCATTCTTATACTGTATGTTAAACATTATTATCAGGGCTGCCTACCCCCTGTTGCAGTTTCTAGGGACAAACTGCTTAAAAACCAGGGACAGAGACTTACTTCCAGGGACAAACATAGCGATATCATGCATCATGAAATATATTTCTTGATCTAGCAAAATGTCTGCGACTGGATATTTTGAGCAGGCTTTTGGTCGCTTTTCGGTGCCAACATCTTCTATATACAAGATATTTTGGTGTTCAGAAGCCTTACAGAAAGAAAATGTCAACAGTGCCTGTTGTGTTGGGTGTTCCTGTATTCAATAGTAAGGCTAGCTAGCAAGACAAGTGACTGCTCTACAAAATTTTGATTCTACTCAGTTTCCAGGGACACTAAACAGAAAAGTGGATTCCAGGGACAGGGTGCCCATTTTAACTGTTTCCAGGGACAAATACCCCTTAGGTTGGCAGCCCTGTAATACACATGTTGTGTTGTATGTGTTTATTATATTGTAAACGCCTATATGCCACAGTGTCTGAATGGGCTGTTTTTTCTGCAGTATCTGTGACATGGTCAACCTCACAGAAAACAGACAAACAAGTTGCTTTTTTATCCACTAACATTTTGGCCTAGGCTTACTGCTTTGTCTTTGACACAGAATGTCAAAATACAAAATCAAACTTTAACTAGAAAAGAAAAGGAAAAGAAATAAATGAATAGAACACAGTTCACTAAGCAAAAGAGTGAAAACAAAACAAAAGTTGTGAATTATTGCTTTTCTTATATGGAGATAGTTATAATTATATGCTTTTGTTTGTGATTTTTAACAAGTTTCTTGTGTGTGAGTATATACATGTCAAAAACATAACAGTCACATGAGAACCTCTTAGAACTACATTTAATGACACACTCACTATACCAAAAAACAACATAGTAGTCACATGGGAACCGCTTAGAACTACATTTAATGACACATTCTAACACAAACAAAAAAAACCATCATAATAGTCACATGGGAACCGCTCAGAACTACATTTAATGACACATTCTAACACAAACAAAAAAACCCATCATAATAGTCACATGGGAACCGCTTAGAACTACATTTAATGACACATTCTAACACAAACAAAAAAAACCATCATAATAGTCACATGGGAACCGCTTAGAACTACATTTAATGACACATTCTAACACAAACAAAAAAACCCATCATAATAGTCACATGGGAACCGCTCAGAACTACATTTAATGACACATTCTAACACAAACAAAAAAACCCATCATAATAGTCACATGGGAACCGCTTAGAACTACATTTAATGACACACTCTAACACAAACAAAAAAACCCATCATAATAGTCACATGGGAACCGCTCAGAACTACATTTAATGACACACTCTAACACAAACAAAAAAACCCATCATAATAGTCACATGGGAACCGCTTAGAACTACATTTAATGACACACTCTAACACAAACAAAAAAAACCATCATAATAGTCACATGGGAACCGCTCAGAACTACATTTAATGACACACTCTAACACAAACAAAAAAAACCATCATAATAGTCACATGGGAACCGCTTAGAACTACATTTAATGACACACTCTAACACAAACAAAAAAACCCATCATAATAGTCACATGGGAACCGCTCAGAACTACATTTAATGACACACTCTAACACAAACAAAAAAACCCATCATAATAGTCACATGGGAACCGCTTAGAACTACATTTAATGACACACTCTAACACAAACAAAAAAAACCATCATAATAGTCACATGGGAACCGCTTAGAACTACATTTAATGACACACTCTAACACAAACAAAAAAACCCATCATAATAGTCACATGGGAACCGCTCAGAACTACATTTAATGACACACTCTAACACAAACAAAAAAAACCATCATAATAGTCACATGGGAACCGCTCAGAACTACATTTAATGACACATTCTAACACAAACAAAAAAACCCATCATAATAGTCACATGGGAACCGCTCAGAACTACATTTAATGACACATTCTAACACAAACAAAAAAAACCATCATAATAGTCACATGGGAACCGCTTAGAACTACATTTAATGACACACTCTAACACAAACAAAAAAAACCATCATAATAGTCACATGGGAACCGCTTAGAACTACATTTAATGACACACTCTAACACAAACAAAAAACCCATCATAATAGTCACATGGGAACCGCTTAGAACTACATTTAATGACACATTCTAACACAAACAAAAAAACCATCATAATAGTCACATGGGAACCGCTTAGAACTACATTTAATGACACACTCTAACACAAACAAAAAACCCAACATAATAGTCACATGGGAACCGCTTAGAACTACATTTAATGACACACTCTAACACAAACAAAAAAAACAACATAGTAGTCACATGGGAACCGCTTAGAACTACATTTAATGACACATTCTAACACAAACAAAAAAACCCATCATAATAGTCACATGGGAACCGCTTAGAACTACATTTAATGACACACTCTAACACAAACAAAAAAAACCATCATAATAGTCACATGGGAACCGCTTAGAACTACATTTAATGACACACTCTAACACAAACAAAAAAAACCATCATAATAGTCACATGGGAACCGCTTAGAACTACATTTAATGACACACTCTAACACAAACAAAAAAAACCAACATAATAGTCACATGGGAACCGCTTAGAACTACATTTAATGACACATTCTAACACAAACAAAAAAACCCATCATAATAGTCACATGGGAACCGCTTAGAACTACATTTAATGACACACTCTAACACAAACAAAAAAAACCATCATAATAGTCACATGGGAACCGCTCAGAACTACATTTAATGACACATTCTAACACAAACAAAAAAACCCATCATAATAGTCACATGGGAACCGCTTAGAACTACATTTAATGACACATTCTAACACAAACAAAAAAACCATCATAATAGTCACATGGGAACCGCTTAGAACTACATTTAATGACACACTCAAACACATTATACCAAAAAAACCATAGTAGTCACATGAGAAACTCTTAGAACTACATTTAATGACACACTCTAACACATACCCAAAACATCATAATAGTCACATTTACTTATTGTATTTTTACATTGCTTATAGTCCTGTCAACAGCAATGGTCTTCTCAGGACTGTCACCACAGTAAACATCAAACACGTCAATAACATCCTACATGTATTTACTTTACAAACAACCTGAAAATTACAAAAATATGTTTGTTTGTTGTCGTACCCTGGCTTAAAGACTCCAGGGATCATCCCAACAGCCGAAGCACTTGAACACTATGGTACAAATGCACCAGCTAGGGATGAGAACATTACGTGTGTGACCGTTTTTGATTACCCCGCCACGTGGGCAGCCACACTCTGACTTCGGAAGATTACAAAAATATAAAACAATTTATTACATGACACTTTCATCATTGTACCCTATAGCCCATAAATCTGGACAGTATTAGGTATTATTAGGCATTAGGTACTTTATAATCACAGAGGCATCTGTGAAATTTGGGTTGCTCCCACATGGAGAGCGCGTCGCATGCGATGTGTGATTGACAAGGAAGGAGAGGGGGGGGGGGGGGGGGGGGGTAAATTTTGACCAAATGACAACTTTTTTGTTGCCACTGGGTTTAACGTGTGCTAAGTGCATGGGCACACGGGACCTCGGTTTATCGTCTCATCCGAAAGACTCCACGGTCAGACCGTAAGGCCTAGTGCAAAGTGAGAGGAAAAATCCCCTGTACCGAGGTTCGAACTCAGGTTTACTTGACACAAAGCGAATGCGTTACCACTGTGCCACTCTACATCGAGCCATTCCGCTCTGCTTATAGGATCCAGGTTAAAAGAACAGTAAAAAAGGATAGGGTTACCCGACAGACTGATGTGTTGTTCCTAAAAAAGGATAACAAATACATACTACTAACAAAAAATACATAAAAAGGCCATACAATTATAGGCAAATATGCACTGCAGAATGGACATGTGCTCACCCAAGTGTGCAAACTCTCACGCCCAGATGCCAGTGAACAATTAAAAAAAACCTGGCATATCATAAATTCTAAAAAGGAAAAATGTGAAAGGGTTATATAAATTAAAAAAAGGCAGGAGAATGGACCAATAAGGCAGAAAAAAGTAGACACCAGAAAGCAAAAGAAACAAAAAAGGCAGAGTTAAAGAGGGTGATAGAGTAGGGGAAGTTACTAGCATAGAACTTCCAGAAGATGGGGGAACTGTTTCTACTGAAAGACCCACGGGAGGGCCCTATCCGCGTAAGCCAGCTTAAGCCGTTGCCTGCCTCCTACGGCGAGGATGTGCGGTTGGACTTTAGGAGGCTGCTGGGCTCCTCTCCGTAAGCCCACCCCACCATGATAGGTGGAAGCCCGCCGGGGAAATAATACTAAATAGTCACATAGAAACCTCTAAAAAGGAAAAAATTGCACCCATGACAGTGCCAATGATGAATCAGAGCGTTGATTGTGGGCACTCAATTGGACGACGAAGAAGAAGAAGCCAACAAAAATCGTAATGAACTCTGTAGCACACACTGACTGGACAAAAAGCCAACAAAAATCGTAATAAACTCTGTAGCACACACTGACTGGACAAAAAGCCAACAAAAATCGTAATGAACTGTAATAATAATAATGAATAATATTTATATGGCACAATATCCTGATAAACACAGCTCAAAGCGCCTTACAATAACAAATTACAATCAATAGTGTCATACCTAAACATTGCACATGACATTCAATCAACAATCAAGAATACATCAGAAATCAAAAATACTTGTACTATAGGAAAAAATAAAAAGTTAATTGGACACACACAGACTCTCTCCCCTCCTCCCTCCCTCCCCTCTACGCCACCCCACCCTCCATACTTGTCAAAATATATTTGAATCTATAATCAATAATATTTAGAACACGATTACACAGGTCACAAGTAAACAGAGAGAGAGAGAAAGAGGGAGCCATAGGGAGAGCTAAAGAAAAAAAGAGAGACAGACAGACAGACACAGAGAGACAGACAGAGATAGATAAGGCAGGGTTGTCCAGCTCCCTGTATGGAGGCACGAGGCATTCATCTACTGCCCCAGGTAATGTTATGTACAGATCATTTTTCATCTAACTCTTTTCCTCTTTCGGGCTTTTTTTTTCTAAGAATAGATGCCAGTCATGCTTTGAGTATTATAAACACTAACAACTCGTCATTCACTGGCAATAACTAATTCAGACAGAAAGTAAAGTTTGAAAGGGATTTCAAATAAAATGTATTTCAAAGCAGTTACCTTACTTTTGAGCAAATGCAAACAGATAACAATCCCTGTCAGGCAACATAATAGTCTGAAGTCCAATCCTCTGAAAACCGCGGTACAAGGGCCATCAAGACCCCAGACTATAATGGGATAGCACTGAAATCAATTCCCAGCATGACCAAAAAAGGCTTTATGCAGTGAGAAATCACTATAAAATGCTATTTTAAAAAAAAGATATCTCTTTCAGAAATTCTCAATCCTCTGAAATTAGCTGATCCTCTGACAATTATGATGCCTGACTCATTGAAAAACGACACAAAAAAGACAAATTCTTCAGCTCTAAAAACCTATTAATAACAAATGCTGTTTTTTCACCAGCTTAAGAAAAACAAAAAAGACGGCATTTTTGGGACACTTGGATTGGATGATGTGAAACCGTTTTACCCAGTGAGATATGATTTTGCTATTCACTGCGCAACTTTCCATGGTGTCGGTAATGGATCACAGATATATGTGACAGAATCCTTCCACTAGATTCCAATGGCTGGGGTGCACAACGTGTGTTACTGCAGTGTACAGTGCTACTGATGTTTTCTCTGAATATGTCTCTTTAAATGCTGTGAACGACTGAAAGCAGCAGGACAGTGAGGACAGCTGTGGGTTTTTTTTCCAGAGTGAATCAGGCGATGTTCTGCCAGATAACTGGATCTGGCAAAACCTTTCCCACAGTGTGAACACACGTGGGGTTTGTCATCTGTGTGGGTCATGCGATGTTTTTTAAGAGTACTGGAGTCAGCAAAGCCTTTTCCACAATCTGAACACACATGGGGTTTTTCTCCTGTGTGCCTTCTCTTATGCACTGTTAAATTGCTAAGGTCAGAGAAAGCTGCCCCACAGACATCACAGACATGGGGTCTAGCACCCTCATGCACTGACTTTATGTGGCCCTGTAAATGACCTGACTCTTTAAAACCACTATCACAGTGTGGACACTTGTATGGCCTCTCCCCTGTGTGGATTCTTTTGTGTATTGTCAGCCTACCTGCCTGAGAAAAACCCTTACCACACACCTCACACACAAAAGGTTTACTCCCAATGTGTATCAGCTCATGCGTCTTCAAATAACAAGCACGAGAAAAGCTCTTACCGCATGTATCACACACAAAAGACTTAATGCCACTATGAACCGAAAAGTGTGACTTCAGGCTTCCAAGTGAAGAGAAAGACTTAGCACAGACATGACAGACATGGGGTCTGGCCCCTTCATGAACTGACTTTATGTGACCATGTAAATGACTGGACTGCTTAAAATGGCTGTCACAGTGTGGACACTTGTAAGGCCTCTCCCCTGTGTGCATTCTCGTGTGTTTCGTCAAACTAGCAGCTTCAGTAAAACTCTTACTGCACACATCACACACAAATGCCTTAACACCACTAATATGAATCAATTTGTGTTTCTTCAGATCGAAAGGTTTAGAAAAAGACTTTCTACAGACATCACACACATGCTGTCTTTTTTTCTTTCCAGTTTTATCATCAGCATTGCTGTCATCAACCTTCTTTTCTGCTTTTGTTTGTTTGTTGCCATGGCTATCTGCCTCCTTGTCTATGTCAGTTTTGTTGTAATTACCAGCATCAAATCTGTCAGGTGTTGGGGACCCAGGTAACACCATGTGCAGTTTCTCTCCATGAACTGACGCCAGGTGGAGTTCCAAACTGCTGACCAGCACAAAGGCAGCAGAACAAAGGTAGCACTCATGACTTGTGTTCAGAGACAGCAGTGACCCAGAAGAGTTGTCAGACATGGGCTGTTCTGTGCTGTAGACAGTTGTGGGCTGATCTGGTGAGTCTTCCTGCATGGACCATGCTGGCTCCAGCTTCTGTGAAAACAAATGCACAATACAAAGCAACATTTTTCTTTCAGTCATCATCTTCTTAGATTTCAATAAAATGCTAAGGCTAAGTGTTGAGTGTTAATATTTGTTCTTTTCTTTTGGAGGAGGGGTTCTAAAAAAGTCACATACAAACATCCCTGACATTAACACTATTGTGACTGGCACCGCATCAGTGAAACCACTCTGCTGGCCTGAGGCTGCACTGGAAAAATTATTGTTGAATGAATGCTTGTAATCAAACATTGTTTAAGAGCCTAAATGAAGTCTGATATGCACCAAACTTTCTGTACTTTATGAAAAATGGATGCTTAATTCAATTTTATGCTTTGTAAAAATATTGCACGAACGATTTACAGCTAACATGCTGCTTGACTTCGAGATCAAACTCTGCGACGAGATCGAACGATTCTGCCGATAACAACACTTTTTGTTGTCATATTCTCACTCGTACTGGGCACTCACTGTTCAATTTAATCAGTACTTACATTATTTTCACTACTTTCATCCTTAAAACATGACTGATTGCCAGCATTACTTTCATCTTCATCAAGTTCGAGCAACAAAACAATCTCCTCGCCACTCAGACCTCTAAATTTTGACAATTTTCGTGCAAAAATCTCCTCAAATTTCGACTGCACACGAACGAGCAATTCCATTTCCGTTTCAGTATTCCGGGGAAGTAACTGTAAAATCAAACAAGAAACGACCGCTGGTATAATAGGGAGTTTTGTACCTTAGACCGTTCTACCTACGATTGGAGGTTCCCGGCAGATAGAGATGTTCTGCTGAACCTACGATCAGAGGTTCCCATCACGGAGGTGTTAAACAGATCTGTGTGTGATTGCTTGCCACAAACAAATGGAAAACATTTGCTGGTGCTCCATCTTTTATGCTACATAGTTCAGCTTTGTTATACCGGGGTACATTTAAAACTCGGACAAGGGTAGTAAACACACACATGATTTTCTTTTGCCTGCTATTAGGATAATTACAGACAGCAAACAATTTGGCTTGGCTACAACATAACAAAAAGATTAAAAAACACACACATATTAATAGTGACTGTAAAAACACATGAGACAATGATAGTACTCACTTTATGTTCAGTCCTGTCCCTGGGAAAACCTGCAACACACAATAATCAACTGTTTACTCTGGACATCAAAACATAACCATCTTCTGTCAAGATAAAGTTAACAGTGAAAGGAATAAACTTTTTTTTAACATTACTTGTGTTAATTCATCGAAAAAGACAAAATGCAAGACAAATTTTCACTCTTCTTCCAGTTTAAAAAAAAAGTAAACTATTTCAACGTGTTAAAAATAAAATCATGTCAGTGACAAGTGAGATTAATGACATTTTACACATTACTACTTGGTGAGTTTATCCCTCTTTCTGTCTGTTTTTAAACTTTGATAGAATGTCCTACAGTGCACAAACACTGTTCCCAATTACCATATTTTATTGTACGGCGAACCCCCCATTTAGATTTGGTTATTACACTCTTATTATTTTGTTCATCATATAAGACACATGGGTCTCTCTCAGTCGGCTCCAGGACAATATGCCCCCAGACAATATGCCCCCGGACAGTTCGCCCTGGACAATTTGCTCTGGGGGACAATTCGCCCTGAGGACAATTCGCCCCCGAGAATGTTCTGTTGTGTTCGTTCTTAACACACACACACACACACACATGCATGTACACACACACACACACAAAATGTGTGCGCATTTGCAAGACAAAATCAACACACATAAGCTTGCATCTGAGACAATTATCAAACAACACATATTCATCATATTCATCATACATAGTACACATACACACACAAACACGCGTACACACACGTATAAAATGCACATACGTGTGTGGACGCACATACAGACATACAGATATTATGCAAAGTTTTGATTGTGATTAAAAGGACAATATTACAGTAGTAAAATTCTCATAATCCTCTCTGCACAGACGCACAGATGAGAGAGACAGCTAGAAACATTCTTATCATTTGTTGATGTCTTCAGAAATTTCCAGATAGTTGGATAATGGACAATATTACTCGTATAGTTGTAAAAATCTCAATCCTCTTTGCACAGATGCACAGACAACAAGAGAGAGATACAGACAGACAGAAATTGAGAGACAGACAGACAGAGAAACAGAAACATTTTCATTTTCTTCTTTTTGTCTCCAGAAATTTTCCACAGAGAGAGAGAGACAGACAGACAGACAGACAGGCAGACAAACAGACATAAATATTCTCATCTTTTTTTTTAAACGTCTCCAGAAATTTTCAGATAGTTGCATGATGGCATGTATAAAGGGGGCGAAATGACCAGGGGTGAATTGTTCGGGGGCGAATTGTCCTGCTCCCCTCTCAGTCTGGGAAAAAAGTACCGCCTCATAGTCCATAAAATACGGTACACCGTCAGGGCTTCTGAAAACGTACAGATTGTGCGTATTTACGCACTAGAGCCCTCAAACCACCCCTTAGAATCTGATACTGCGTGAGATTTACCCTTTAAAATCTCATTTAGGGGATGAGATGAAGCATGAAAATGATGACGCGTGCGTGAACACAACCGTTACTTATCAGCAAGTTAATGACGTTCTTCATATTTCAATCCTCTGCTAGGCCTTTCTGCCACAATATGTCTGGGCTAGATTTTAAATTCTATTGGATCGTGCAGAAAGCCCAAATCATTGAAAGCTCATTGTACATGGGGGAGGGTGGGGGGTGGAGCTTCTCCCATGTTTTTGTCTTTGTCCCTTAAAATTTGCAACTGGGGGTGAAAATACCTGTAAAAATTCTAAACAGGGGGTGAGCTTACCCCCTAAGAGGGGAAAAGATCAGAAGCCCGAACTGCGATTTCTGTTGATTTCTGTTGAAGACAGTCCAAGTGCCACTGACCTGAACTCTGGTGCTCTGTAGTCCACTGAAGTGCTGAGTCATCAGAATCATCCAACTCTGTGTTGAAGTTGACCCCTGACATCTCTGCTTCATCAGGTGATGTCATTCGGTCACAGCGTCTGAAATCACACAGCACACAGATAGCAGAGATAGTCATTTTTTGGTCAACAGTTTTAGAGCCAGAATACTCTCCAGTTTTTATTTCAAATGATTATTATTTCCATTGTGCCAAACAGACACATCAAAGTACTGATGCTAAATGCTGCAAGGAGTATTTTTGTTCTCCTTCCTTTTTAATCAGCCTCCTTCATCAGGTATCTCTCAACCTTTAACCCCTTCCCTGTCAGCCATGCGTCTATTGGCTACTGCAAAGTACACCTTTTGCAAGAGTGAATGCCCTTGGTGGGTGGGGGAAGATGGTTGAGTACTGACCAAACAAGGGAATAACTCTCGCCAATAACCCTATTTGAGGCCACTAAATGGCTGCCTTTCGCAAGAGTGAATGCCCTTGTCAGTACTGACCAGCAAGAGCATCACTCTCACTGTCAAGGGCGTTAATAACCCTAGTTGCAGAAGCCTATACAACAGGCAGTATGATAGCATTGACGAAGTCATACGTTTTTATGTTATAACTTTGGAATGCTGGTTTTTGTTTCAGAACAGTTGGCAGGCACAAATTCATTTCCAGACCATTTTGTCAGACTGAGTCTGATAGATCCTTTTTCTATTTCATTAAAAAAAAGAGTTAACTTCTTTTTTTCTCTGGCAGTGAAGGGCTAAACTTCTTCTTTTCACACTTAACCCCCAAAAGAAAATGTTGCATATCCTGCTCCCATCCCCAAGTAAACATTGAAGAACCCCACCCCCTCATATAAAGAACATCTGATTATATTAAGGCACAACAACAAAAAGTTGTCTGTTTCCGGTAACCCGACCGAGCCTAGTTTTTGCTGCCGACCCTAATTTTTTTGGGGACGAGTTTCAAAAAAAAAGAAAAAAAAAAGCAATTTGAGCAGACGATTCAAGGGAAACAACCATTGCACTCTCACTCGGCGTAGTCAAGGACCGTTACTCGCGCAGATTTTCTTGATCAACATCCGCCAACACAATGGCGGGCACAAGGCACGCGATTGCCATTTCTATGTCTAAATGCGATCATGCGGATGCAGTGAAATTCACATGTTTAACCAAATACGGCAAAAATCTTGCACCGCAAAGAAAAAGAAAAGAAAAAAAAGGCCTACCTACCTACCCTATTTTTTGTGGCCATGTTCCCGGAAACAGACATATATTTTTTGTTTGGCCTAATAAAATGCAGGATTTCACAAAGTCTCAGGAAAATCTAAAAATAAAGTTGTAGGTTTGGGGAAATCCAAAAAAACTAAACAACAAAAATAAAAACAAAACGGTATTGTTTTTATTTTTGTTGTTCAGAGTTTTGAATTTCCCCAACCCACCACTTTATTTTTAAATGTATCTGTATACAGTAGAAATCGCTTAAGTCAAAAGGGACTGAATTTTTCTTTTTCTTCTTCTTCGTTCACTCAGTTTCCTGTCATATGAGTGTAGATGCATCATGCTGCCGTTATGCACCTAACTAAGAAATAGTTAGGCCCAGCATGTGCCATGTCCGACTTCGGCTCAAGGTCTTTTTTTAAGAATTTATAGAAAAAAAAGCAAAAGAATGGACCAGTATGATAGAAAGACAGCAGATGACAGTAAGCAAGGGAAAAGGCAGAGTCAAAGAGAGTGACAGATCAGAGGAAGCTACAAGCACATAACTTCTAGAAGGTGGGGGAACTATTTGTACAAAACACACACACACACATACACACACACAGTATCCCCATGGGGGTGGGGGGGGGGGAGGAGTTATTTTGAAATAGCAAATATTAATATTTTGAGCTAAAAAGACTTTTCAATATAGAGATTATTATATTGGGGCCCAAACATTATTGTGAGTTATCCACGTAATCCAGTTATCCATTTTTGAGTTATCAGTTCTCTACTGTATATTCATTATCTCTGAAGAAAGGTAAAACCTATACAAGTACAGTACTACACAGTCATTGTCTCACCTTAAGTTCATAGAGAACTCCTGCTTCTTGCCTGGCCTCTGATCCCCAGATGACACAGAACCAGCTTGAACTGCAGTAGTGTCCTCAGTCCATGTCACAGTTTTCACTGGCTGAAATGGAGAAGTAGCTTCAGCAGCACGACACATAGCGATGCAGGTCTCCAGACTCAGATCAGCTTCTTGCAACAGTCGCTTTCTGGTAGAGCTGTCTTTGATGCCTAAGACAATTCTGTCTCTCAAAAGACTGTCTTTCAAGCAATCACAGAAATGACAGGTTGAAGCAAGAGTGCATAGAGCAGAAATATAGTCATCCACAGTCTCATGAGCCTTCTGCTTTCGAGTGTTGAACATGTATCTTTCATGAGTTTCACTGTTCTTTCCTAGGAAACGGTTGTCAATGATGATATTGTCCACTGAGTGGTCTGCTGCTTGCTGCATTCCACTGTACATGGTGATAGTCAATCCTTCAGGCCAGACTCAAGAGACTTACAGCAAGACAAGGATTTGAAAAAAAATAAAGATATTTTGCACACAGGCTGCAATTGACTTCTTGAGGACCTCTGGGGGAAAAACAAGTGTTTTCCTTTTAGTCTTGCACTGGAGTATTATGTCATTTAAAAAAAAATTCTTTAACCCTTTCACCGCCAAAGTCGCATTTTAGCACCACAGTGATTTAACACCTATGTGTCACTAAAAGGCATCAAATTGGGGTCTATTATCCAAAGACCCTATTGTCTTAGTTTTGGGAAGTAAGGATAGACCTTATTTTATATATGTCACAGAAGAATCCCCAATACTGCAGATGGATTTTGTTCTCTACCTGGGCAGGTAAATTTAATGGCAATATTTGGCTGAAATATGGCTGGCGGTGAAAGGGTTAAACAGAACATCAATCTGTCACAGTTCTCTTTTTATTCCCTCTTTTTCAGCTCTTGTACATTACCAATAGTTTCCCACAAACATAAAATACTAAAAGATAATGAAACGCATAATGAGCGATGATTGATAAAGTAAACCACAGCCTTCTGCTTCACAAACTTGACATGTACGGCATTCGAGGAAGTGTCAACAGATGGGTGACTGACTTCCTCTACGGCCGATGCTAAGCAGTCATACTTGAGTTGAGGGCACTGAGTTCAACTACATCAGTGTCCAGTCTGGTGTACCACAGGGGTCGGTGTGTAACTGTCTAAGAGGTGTGTAAAGGTTCAGAAGATCAGTGAGATAAGAGGCCAGACCATTCAGGGAAACAGAGCAGAGAGACCTTATATGTTCGTTAAAACTAAGATATGGATCCACAACAAGTGAACAACTCCCAGGCCTTCAATGTAAAAAAAAAAAAGAAGTATTTCTGATGAATAAAAAAAAGTCCAGGTAAAGGTCAAGATGTGCCCCCCACCCACCCTACATTTCTCGGTTAATTGTATTTTTCCGTTTTTGCCTTTCTTAAAGCTGTATTTTAGGAACCTTTTTACCTAATAACCTTTTTGGAATACTAACCCTATCCCTAACCCTACCCCCCACCCTATAAGACGGAAAAACGCAACGAACCACAACTGTGACAAATCGCGGTGTATTGCAGTACTTAGTGGGGGGTAGGGTAGGTTTAGGGCTAGGGTTAGGGTTAGGGTTAGCATTCCAAAAAGGGAATTAGCTGAAAATGTTCCTAAAATACAGCTTTATGTATGGTAAGAAAGGCAAAAACGGAAAAATACAATTAACCAAGTAATGCAGAGGTGGGGGGGGGGGGGGGGGGGGGTGGCACTGGTAAAGGTAAAGATGTGCCACCCCCCCACCCCCCACCCAAAAACAACCGAGAAAGGGCGTAAAAGGGCCGTTCAGGCTGAACTATACTACTAGAGTCTCTAGTAGAGATATAAATGACCACTACTCACTAGGACCAGTTACACAAATCAACCAGCGTGTTTTTGTGTGTGAACTACTAGACTACTACTTATACTAAGTAAATCAAATGCACTCTTCTGTCTAAGGCCTAACTTTTCTTCTCAGGCTTTGAGCCATTTCTTCCGGCATAAGTGGTAGAACCTCCCGGTTCCGTGGCAAAATAATCAAAAAGAGTTGATTGTGGCCACGCACAGCGAAGAACTTCAAGAAGAGCAAGTTCATTGATTTACAGGGACAGGAACTTACGTCAGCACTAAAGGGAGATTACTTCGTAGTTCTACCTGCACACTTCCTTCCTAGGAAACTTGGAAAAGAAAGGCAAAATGTGTGTAAATTGTTCTCCCCCGTCCCCTCTTCTGTTTCTTATGTTCTGTTTACTATATTTATTTATCTGTTTTTCTTCCTTGTTGTGACTTAGCTGTGCGCACGACCAACGTTTTTCTTTTTTTTTTACATCGGCAGAATTTTATTGAAGGAGGCTAATTAATGGGAAGAAGAAGAACTGAACATAGTGCACATGATTAGTGATTAGTCTGAAGCTTTCAGACTCTAAATTTGTATTTTTGTAAAAATGGTGTTCTATCATTTCCCATAACATTGAGTTTAGTCTCACTCTGCTGACCCAGGGTAGGAACGGTATGTATAAAACACGATACCGCCCGAAACCATACGATACCGCACGATACCTAGTAGTTATATTCAAGTAAGGGGGCCATTAATATATTACCTGCGTTTCAGTGATTGTGTTAGGTTATTCTTCCAAGTTTCATCAGGATTTATGATATTACACCCACGCACACGCACACGCACGTGTCTAAAAATGAACCGTTTTGAAAATGCAAATGGCTTCCAACAGACCGTCCACCAAAACATTAGGATTAGGATTAGGATTTAGGGACTCGAAACATAGCCGTAAGGCTTTCCTGTCCCATCTTTTAATTTATTTAGTTGTTTGTCTCGGTCTGTCGCACACTCAGTTTTTTTTAATATTATTCATCGTAATCATACATAACTGCCTTATAGTCATTCCATTCGTCGAGAAGGTTTTTAAAAATGTTAGTATTCTGTGCTCTTTTCATGTTAGGTGGTAATTTATTCCATACAGGTGCAACTCTGTTAGTAAAATAAAATTTTCTATTATTAGTCCTGCAGTGTTGAATAAATATTTTGTCGGTACTGTTCCTTGTTTTGTCAAAATCTGATATTGTGAATAAGTCATGTACATTTAGGTCATCTACACTATTAAATATTTTATAAGTTTGAATTAGGTCACCCCTAATTCTCCTTGCCTTTAATGTAGGTAAATTTAAGTTCTTTCAACCTGTCTGAATAAGAAACATTTTGAAGACCTTGTACTAACTTAGTTGCTCGTCTCTGTACTTTTTCTATCAAAGCTGACTGTCTCTTTAAACCTGGATACCAAATACAATTTCCATATTCTAAATGAGGTCTTACTAAACCTTTGTACAAGCATAAAAAAGTATCCTTGTCCAAGAAAGAAAACGTTCGTTTAATTATACCAATTTTCTGATTTATACAGTTTAAGTCACCAGCTTTACGACGGATTTTAGCAATTTGCATCATGATATTGCCTTCGATTGTCAAAGTGGTTCGTTCATTCAAATAACCATTACCACGGAGAGAGAAAAAAAGAATATTAATTTTACAGATCTATTGCAGTAAAGTTGACGGTCTCTGTATAGCCAACTTGAAATGTGACCTTGCAATCTTCGTGTTTTCCGAGAGAGAGAGAGAGAGAGAGACGCACACACATACACACACACAGTCTTTTTTTAATTCTTAGAAACACCCTTTCGATCATGGGTATGTCCCCATTACATTCCGTGTAGAGGGTATCATGCGGTATCGTATGGTTTCGGGCGGTATCGTGTTTTATACATACCCGGGTAGGAAGTGTCTTGCTGAGTGATATTCTTCACTTTCTCTCTTCAGATGTACAGAGAAACTAAAGTACTATAGTATAGTATAGTATAGTGTGGGACTGGCTCAAGCCTAAGCCTCGCGGCTTATAAACGTCCCTTCATTGACACTGTTTTGTTTGCATAAGCATGCCTTTTAAAATTATGATTGTAATTCAATCATCATGTTCAAAAAATAGTTGACTAAAATTTTCATCTTTGTCAAGGAGATTTTTGAAGGTATTTAGTGTTGATGCTCTTTTTAGGTTAGGTGTTAGTAAATTCCAGAGGTTAGCAACTCGATTACTAAAACAATGTTTACGCCTGTTGGTATTACAACGATGTATATGTAATTTTCCCTCTTGATTTCTAGTGCTGTTATAAATGGATAGTGCAAAAAGAGAATCAATGCTAATGTCATCTAAGTTGTTAAAAATTTTGTACATCTGTATAAGGTCTCCCCTAACACATCTTCCTTTTAATGAATGAAGGTTTAAATTTTTTAATCTATCTTGGTAATCAAAATCTTTACAATTTTTAACCATCTTGGTTGCTCTCCTCTGTACCCTTTCAATAGAAGCTGACTGACGTTTTAGATACGGGTACCAGATGATATTACCATACTCTAAAGTACAAATTAAACAGTTGAAGAAAAAAACCACATTGAGTGAGAAAAAAAGATCAAGAGAAAGGAATAATAAAGATTGAATGTGGGTTTTTTTATGATTATTGCAGATGTCCTTGCCACATGGGAAACTGTCCACAGAAGAGACGGACCATGTCAGGGAATATTCTGCAGACTCAGCTGTGGAGTTTGTTCTTGTGAGCATAGTTCTTTCGTTTAAATTGCAGAACTTTAGAATTTTAGATATGTTGGAAAAGATACATTTACAATGGAACCTCCCTGTTGAGACCTTCCTTATCCAGACTCCCTTCAAGAATGTGACCAAAACTTTTAACTGATCCCTCCCCCTTCTTATCTGGACTACTGAGTGTTCACCTCCCTGTTAAGACCCCTCCCTATTAAAGACCTTTTGGGGTCCGATTGTTCATGGTCTTAAAAGGGATGTTTCACTGTACAGTATTTGTCCTCTGTTTCAGTGCTGTCCATTCATCTAGTCCTGCCTACCTCTCTGATCTCGTTCACCTGTACTCACCCTCCAGGTCTCTCCGTTCCTCTTCTGACAAACTTATCCTTTCTATTCCTCGTACTAACACTAAGACAAATGGTGAACGTTCATTTTCTTTCAGCGCCCCTTCTGTCTGGAACACCCTACCATATGAACTTCATTCTGCTAAATCTTTCCAGTCTTTCAAAACCGCTCTTAAAACTCACCTCTTCCGGCAATACCTCTGATTTCTTCTTTGTCCTGTTTCCTGCCTTAAAAATGTTCCCCACATTGTGGGTGGGTGGGTGTGCGCGCGTATGTGGGTGTGGGCGTGTGTGCGTGCGTGCGTGTTGTGGCTGTGTGCATGTTTGTGATAGTTGATATTGTAGTAGCTTATTTATGATTTATGTATTTATTTAAACAATTGTGAAGCGCCATGAGCTCAAGAGAGAAAGGGCGCTCTATAAATGTTATTTATTATTATTATTATTTAGTCTTAAGTGGGAGGTACCACTGTACAAAATACTAAATATTGTACAGTGGAACTTCCCTATCAGTAAAAAATCTAGAATCCACAAGACAAGTCTATTGGTGACATTCATTGCCTTGAGTTTGGTTCCCAGAAGATGTGGTTGGATGGTATTAAAAGCAGAAGAGAAATCAATGAAGAGAATTCTGACAAAAGAATTTTGGTTGTCTAGATGAGTGTATGCATTATGTAAAAGTGTGAATGTTGCATCATCTGTTGATCTGTTCTGCTTGTATGCAAACTGAAGAGGGTCAAGGTGCTCTGTTGTGGTCTTGAAGAGACGTAGGATTATTTTTTCAAAACATTTCATAACAATTGATGTGATAGTCATTGAGGCAAGATGGACTGCGTTTTGGGGGGACTGGGCATATATTGTAGAGGACTTCCACTGAGCGGGAATTGTACAAACTCTAAGAGACCAGGAGAACAAAGAACTAAAGACATCTGATAGTTGAGAAGCACAAACTTTCAGAATTCGGCCACTAATACCATCTGGACCCTTTGCTTCCCTAACATTTAGACATGAAGACACAGACTGTACTACACTTTGTTCTACATCATACTGTTCTTCATCCTCCCCCTCCCTCCCAATCCCATTATGCAAGTCATTTACAATAGAGTTTAACTCGCTGCTGAAGTCTTGGTTGTCAAACCTGCAATAGAACGTGTTTAGTCGGTTAGAGAAATCTTGCAGGTTGTCGTTACTATTACTGCTACAGCTCTGAGTATGTTTTGTAGTTCCTGACATAAGTTTAATCCCTTTCCAGGCATCCCGCATATTGATGATATTCCCTGACTGAAACTTTAGCTCTACCCTATCTTTGTATTGTGTTCTGGCTTCCTTTATTTCCTTCCTAATCTTTGCCTGCACTTCACAACGCTTAGCTGTATCCCCTGAACTAAATACTACTTTCTTCTCATTAAGTGTTGTCTTAAGAGACTTGGAAACCCATGGCTTATTATGAGGAAATATCTTAACAGTTTTAGTGGGCATTATCATATTTTCACAAAACAAAACATAATCAGATATTACTTCTGTGGCTTCATGAATACTATCGTTAGAATCCAGAAGCACATTCCAGTTGGTACAATCAAAACATCCTTGTAACTCAATGCGACTTTCTTCTGACCAGCACTGTACTATCTTAGCTACAGGGTGTGTGTGGATGCGTTGTCTGTATGCTGGAAGGAGATGAATGGTGTGATCTGACATGCCAATTGGTGGGATAGTGTGAGATTTGTAGGCTAATGGTATATTTCCGTAACATAAGTCGATCGTTTTGTCTTTCCGTGTAGAACAAGTGATGTGTGGTGTGTGTGTGTGCGTGCATGTGTATATTGTGTGTGTGTGCGTGCGCGTGTGTTTGTCTGTCCTGTTTTCCCATTCTTCATTAGTGAAATTAAGTGCATTGAACTTGAAGTCTTCACAGCTTGAATTGCTTTCTCTAACAAAGTACACAACATGCCCGACAATTCATGGGGCGCAGACACTGCTAATCCATTGTTGTGGGGTGGAATGAGTTAAAAGGTATTGAAACAGTTGCAATGTTTGTTTTTACAGAAGCTGGAACCAGCATGGTCCATGGAGGAAGACTCACCAGATCAGCCCTCAGCTGTCTACAGCACAGTACAGCCCACACCTGACAACACTTCACTGCTGTCTCTGGACACAAAGCACTCATGCTACCTTTGTCCTGCTGCCTTTGTGCTGGTCAGCAGTTTGGAACTCCACCTGGCATCAGTTCATGGAGAGAAACTGCACATGGTGTTACCTGGGTCCTCCACACCTGACAGATGTGATGCTGGTAACTGTAGCAACACAGACATTGATCAAGAGGTAGATAGCAATAGCAAAGGAAAAATGACAACAAATAAAGTTGATGACGATGATAGCAACAAAAAGAAAAAGAGTAGACAGTCTGTGTGTGATGTTTGCAGAAAGTCTTTCTATGACTCCAGCACTCTTAGGAAACACAAACTGATTCACAGCAGTGTTAAGGCATTTGTGTGTGATGTGTGCAGTAAAAGTTTTACTCACGCCGGTGAATTGACAAAACACAAGAGAATCCACACAGGGGAGAGACCTTACAAGTGTCCACACTGTGACAATAGTTTTAAACAGTTAGTTCATTTACAGGGCCATACAAAGTCAGTTCATGTACGTGCCAGACCCCACGTCTGTGATGTCTGTGGGGCAGCTTTCTCCATGACTTACAATTTAACAAGTGCACAGGAGAATTCACACAGGTGAAAAACGCCATCCCTGTGTGTTCAGACTGTGGGAAAGGCTTTGCCCACTCTTGTGGTCTAGCACACCATCGTCTGACCCACACTGGAGAAAAACCTCATGCATGTCCAGACTGTGGGAAAGGTTTTGGGGGGGGGGCCCGAGTGGGAGGCCCTTATCCAGGTAATCTAGCAGAACATCGTCTGACTCACTCTGACCAGAAATACCACCAGCTGTCCTCACTGTCCTTATGCTTGCAGGAGGTCACGTGATTTGAAGAAACACATAGAGAGAAAACATCAGTGAAACTGTTACAATAGATGGCCACTCGTAATTCCAATTTTACAAGTCAGTGTGCACAAATTTTGTACTTCTAATTTTATGCCCAAATCACTGAATCAATGGTCAACTTAAGATGCTACATTTCAACGCCAGGGGGCAATCAAACCAGTAAGGGGGCTTAGCGCGTGATATTCTAAGTAAAAATGAATATTTATGAAAGACACCAAAGTAATCAGAATGAAAGTTGGTGGAATTGTTTCCTGATGGTGACATCTATGGTGTCAAATAGCAAGCTAGGCAAACTCACTAACTGTGGTGTTGATTTTTTTTAGATTAAAAAATGTGCGGAGAACCAAAGGGACAAGCTGTAGTCCGCAGATGCAGTCATAGTATTTTATTTTATTTTGATTCTTTTGTTCTGTTCTTTGAATTGAGCAGAGAGTACAATTTATGGCTTTGCTGATAGTTGTATCAGTACTTTTTGGCTTTTCCACAAGAAGAATGATAGCATTTTCTGGCATTCAACCTCAATCAATAGTCAGCTCAAATTAATCTTTTTCCCTATCTAGCATTGATGCTGGCAAAGGAAATTTATTCTTTTTCTTCTCTTTGTGGCCCATGGTCATTCGGTTGATCATTCTGAATTGATTGTATTGTTTACTGTTTTGTGTTAATGTTTATGGTTATAGCAGATGAACTTTCTGTTCAATAACAATTTTCCCTCAGGCTACATAAACACCGCGTTTGACAAAAGACATAGGATGCTATAAAACTATAATAAAAAAAATGATCGGCCTTCACCAACTAAAAATGATCAAATCCATGGAATCTGTTTAGGTCTGACCGTAAGGAATGGTATATTAGTAGGTAAGCTTTGTAGTCAATAGAGGCGTCTCTGTGAAATTTGGGTTGCTCCCCTAGAGAGCGCATCACAGCCAGAGGCGTGCCACACTTTTCTTCTTTTTTTTTGGCGTGCTCTTTTTGTCGTGAATGATGAGGGAGGGGGTGGGGGTTAATTTTGGATCAAATGACAACTTTTTTTCGGTGCCACTGGGTTTAATGTGTTCTAAGCGCATGGGCACACAGGGACCTTGGTTTAATGGTCTCATCCGAAAGACTCAATGTTTAAACCGTAAGGCCTAGGTGCAAAGTGAGAGGAAAAAGTCCCCTGTATCCAAGTTCGAACTTGGGTTTACTTGACACAAAGGCGAACGCATTACCTTTGTGCCACTCTACACCTTGAATGTGAAGAGCAGTGAATCCATGATTCTGTCAGGTCTGACACTAGTCTTCTTCTTCTTTGATCGCTTAGACAGTTTCCTCTCAATTATGAGTGCATATGTGTCATGCTG
>JAGGCT020004248.1:409944-417444 GCA_017654935.2 Phymorhynchus buccinoides
AGCCTAACGATCGAAAAAGCTGCACTGAAGCAACAACGTTTTGTCTACACAACCCTACTGATTCCGCCAACAACAAAGAATCGTCGAGAAAGGCAGACGAAATGTGACCCTTTTCTCTCAAGGTGGCAAACACTGGTTTTAACAATTTAGTAAATTTCCTAGGGGCAAGAGCTAGACCATTTGGCATACAGGTATATTCCCACAGTTGATCTAACCAACGAAACCGAAGAAATTTTCTGTGATCCTCATGAATGGACACTGAGTAGTAGGCATCCTTCAGATCAATAGATGCCATAAAACAATCCTTGGTGACTAACGTAAGAGCTGATTGCAAAGTATCCATCTTTAAATGTTGATAAGTCAAGTTCTCATTAAGGTTTTTTAGATTTAAAATCATCCTATGTGATCCATCTTTCTTGGGGGTAGTGAAGATGGGAGAAATACACTGTTGTGGCAGAGGGTCACATCGCGATATTACACCTTTCTCATGAAGTTTTTTAATTTCTTGCGTAATAAGTTCTTTTTCTTTCTCATTCAGCTTTACCTGTCTCCCTTGGTTAATTGTCAAATGATCTACACAACCATCAAACTCTAGCTTCAGCCCAGAAACTGTCTGTATGACTTCTGTGTCACTAGTTAATGCTCTCCATTCTGGTGAAAAATGTTTGAGTCTGCCACCTTGAAAGACGAGAGCTTCATATTCAAGGCTAGAGGTTACCTGAGGGCTCTGCGCGGCAGTGCTAAGGTCTAGAAATTCCTCTTCTGCTGGAAGTGGGGGCGTGGTTTTTGGCTTTTCCAAGTGGCTGTCTGGCCTTTCCACGCTTGTCCAAAACTTATTTTCTTGTAGCTCCAGTCCTGCTGCCAGCTTTTTCTTCTGTGTCCTAAAAAAGACTTCCTGTTCCTGTTGTTTCTGTTGCCACTGAAGCTTGGTCCAGCTACCGCATCTGAGCTGATCTTGACCAGCTCTTTTGCTTCCTTCATCGAAACAGATAAGGTGTCTCCAAACAACCAAGATGTGATTGGCACTTCGTCAGAGCACAAACCAACATAATCTTTGTTGAGGTAGGGCTTGATGGCTTGTCGACGCCTGATTGACAGATCACGCACTGCGTAGCCAAGCATTGTCAAGGCATCTGTGTTGGCGGTATTAACATCAATTAAGCCCCACCCCCCTTGCTGCAGCAAGCTCTGCGTTGTGTGCGTGATGGCAGTGGCAGCTTTCACAATGGCGCGTTGGGTGTCTGCAAGTCGTGCGTCAGCTCTCTTTACATGGCGGGGTAGGGGGCGGAATATGACTTTGTTCTCTTTGGGCACCACCAAGTACTGGCAATTCTGTGGCCTGTCATATTTTTCCATCTTCTTCTTGAGCACACCTTCCTCGACTCGCTCTTTAAATCGTGTGTTCACGTGCTTAGCCAAAGATTCCGCCACTGGTCCCGTTGTAGGTTCTGTCTCATCCAGCTCCGCCTCCAGCCTTGCTAAGAATTCATCTTCTTCCAAGTCGCCGGCTGCTCTTTCCTCCTCACTCTCTCTTATCTCCCCTTCATCGGATAATACAGTTTCAGGGCTATCTGCCCCTTCATCGGATAATACAGTTTCAGGGTCTACGTAATAACATCAGAAGCCCTATTTTACGTAATAACATCAGATGTACAAAACCGCTCATCAGTGGAAACTCACATCAGATGACACAACCGTGCGAAAATACATTGTAGGCAGTCTGAGCACAAAGGCAACGGCGTCCAAAAGATCACACCGGCCCCCACACTAAAACACGGTGCCCCCAAAATCACTGGTCATCACACAAAGACCACGGTGCCAAAGAAAGAACATCGATCCAATCACTGGCCATCACACTAGGACCACGGTGCCAAAGAAAAAACACTGGTCATCTCGCACAAAAACCAACAGCGCCACTTCTAAACGCTAGTATAATGTGCTAGGGCCAAGGAGCAGAATCCAAGAAAGACTATGTAGGCCGCTATTAGGCCTAGCGGGGTCAGCTTAGCATCCGTCTTCTGCAACGAGTGGTCCCAGACTGAGGCGGGAAAGCTTAGCAGCGGGCTCCAGATACTCAAACTGTCCTTACCACTGAATACATTGCTAACCGAATAATAATCTGTGTTCATGCGCAGTTCACGAAATGCGCAGCGGTTTTGCGTAGGCCCCCCTACTACGTGAACTGGGCAACGCTGTTGCCAAGTTCGTGAATAATTGAATACAATAAAGGGAGGCTTACCTCGTAAGGTGATGCTGTTTGTAGATTCTTGTGAATCAGTAATAACAGGAACGAGTGTACAGGAGATATTGCGGCCAGGCCAACCAGTATTGAAAGCTGCTGCGAATGAACACTGCATCCCATAGTCCATCATGTTTTGGTTTGTCATTACCATATCCCTGGTAAGGGGGCCCCACAGATATCAAGCATTTGACAACAACTTCCCCCGCATTCTGTAATGAAGGCCCCTAGTTTGGGGTCTGCCTGATGGTCTATGTCAAATAACACACAAATAATCCACCATTATGGTTGTCCCTTCGCCTGGTGTGCTTTATTTGCTGTGTTCTGTGTTTCGCACGTTGTGCACTGTGTCTTGGGTGGGTGACGGTTATTCTTCTAGGCAGATAGTGCCTTCTTTCTATTAAAATTCAAAAAAGGGAAGGGCCTGTACACTGGTTCACGTTATCAGGAATCTACAAACAGCATCACCTTATGAGGTAAGGCTCGCTTTAATTTATTGTATTCAATTCTTGCTCAGGAGCATAACTGGAACTATACTATACTGTACAGGAGATTTGAGATCGAGCCAGTGTTCTCGAAGCAGCAGAAAGGTACATAGGTGCCTCTTTCTTTTTTTCCTAGAACAGAGTGTTCGGTTCAAATATTCGTGTGAAATTCACATCTCACGCCAAGCATCAGAGCTGTGCAATGAAGCTGGGCTGTTTCTAGTGTGTGTTCATGTGATAGGAAACGCCCCATGCTTCACAGCATGTATAACTGTTACAGTTGTATTTTATTTGCACATGGAGAGCTGTCTTGTACTGACCATTATCTGCTAGCAATCAGTTCCAAGTTCATCACTTCCAAACGTCGCCCTATGGTGGGCAGTGGAACAGCTGCTACGATTTATTCTGAACACACAACTGAATGCGCCACACGCATTAGGGAAACGCTCTACACCATATACCTACGTGTATATACATTTTAAGCCAAGGCCAGAGGTCAAGCCTGTTGGAAAAACCGATCCCACGCCTGCCTTCGTCTGGCAGCGTGAGAAAGAGAGCGAGAGAGAGGATGGATATCATGCAAGCTCACAAAGACTGCCAGTTGCTTCTGTTTGGTGACTTCAATGCACGTACAGGTGATCTCTCTGAGACTGATATTCATGATGAAGATACATATATACCCTCACTAAGCGATTTTCGTGATTTTATGTCTGACATTCCACAAATTAAATGCTCTTCAAATGATTGTGCCTGGAATAATTTTGGGTTGAAACTGATTGAACTCGATCTGAAAGAACACAATTTATTAATTATTAATGTCCGTACCAAGAGTGACACTAAAGGGGACATTACTTGAATTACAAATCATGGAATGAGCGTTGTTCATTATTGTGTTGCCTCAAAACCAGTGTTCGATTTAATTATAGATTTTAATGTTTTTGACAGGTGTGAATCTGACCATTTGCCCATTGTATACATCGTTTTCTGAAACATCAGGGTGTACATGTTGGTGTTTAATAATAATAAATAAAGCTTCTATAGCGCTCTTCGATGATAAAAAATCATCCTCAGAGCGCTTTACAAATATTACGAGAGAAAACAATCAAGAGAAAAAAAAAATGCTCACGCCGTTCATCCCACCCACCCCTTTCACATACACATTATTGACACCATTTCAAAGAAGAGAAAAATCAAGGCATGGACAAAGAAGACCCCCACCCCCACCCACCTCACCCTTTCAACACGCACGCCATTAATAATTTATGCACTCACAAATTTTCGGAGAGGAAGGTAGGGGGGGGGGGGGGGTCATACGAGCTCACAAATTCCCAAACAATATGTGAATGTAAAACAATATTACGAGAAAGGCAGAGAGAGTGAAGGAGAGTAAATCAGCAGGACAGAGGGGGTGGGGGAGGAAAGGGCATAGGGGGGGGAGAAAGAGAGATATGGAGAAAGAGAGAAAGAGAGAGAGAGACACAAACAAAGAGACACACACAACACACACACACACACACACACACACACACATATACACACACACAAAGTTAATACATGGTTGTTTTTTATTCTTCACACTTGTACATCTTATATATATATATATATATATATATATATATATATATATATATATACACACACGCACACACACAGAGGCACACTTTACACAGGGTTTATGTGGGAGATTGAAATTGAAATTATGAAGGGGAAAGGAACTTTTTGAACAGATGAGTCTTAAGGCCAGACTTGAATGCAGACAGGGACAAAGCGGACCGGAGGTAGAAGGGGAGCAAGTTCCAGATGGTGGGTACTTGATAGCTGAAAGAGCGGTGACCAAAGGACTTAAGTTTCATGCGGGGGACTTTGAGGAGTTTCTCGCTGCTAGAACGGAGAGTGCGGGATGGTTGATAGGTGAAGAGATGGTTGGACAGGTATGTTGGCAAAGTGTTTTGAAAATGACGGAAAGCGAGGATTGATACTTTGTACTCAATGCGAGCATGAATTGGCAGCCAGTGTAGTTTGATCAGAAGGGGTGTGACATGGGTTCTTTTAGATTTCCTCAGGACGAGTCTGGCTGCATTGTTTTGTATTCTTTGGAGACGATTGATTTGAACTGCGGGGAGTCCGGCAAGAGTTGCATTGCAATAGTCAACTTTGGAAAAGACCAACGAACATACTAATTGAGTGGTGGCTTTTTCAGAGAGTGAAGGACGGATTGAAGAAATTTGTCTCAGAGCGAGGTAGGCGGAACGGCACAAGTGGCTGATCTGGGTGTCCATGGACAAAGAACTGTCCAAATGGACACCCAGATCCTTCACGCTGTTTTTGAAGGGAATGGTATTTGTGCCAACCTGCACAGATGCGACGCTAACGTGGTCCAAGACTGAGCGCAAGCCAACAGCCATACATGCAGCATGTATGATGATGATGATGATGATATTATTATTATTATTATTATTATTATTATTATTATTATTATTATTATTATTATCACCATTGAAGACCTAAGTACATTTTTATGGAAAGAGACTTCTTTTGAGTATATTTATCAAAATCATGAACAGGAATATGAACACTTTATAAATGCTGTAAACCAAAGTGTTGATGCTGGATCAGATTATCTTGTTGCGGGTTTTCTACAGTGAGCTGCTATCCAGTGTAGACACAAACAGGCAAAGTCAAACACATGCACACAATTAACCCCCATGGTGGGATGAAGACTGTGGAAAGGCTAAAGCTAACAAATATAAGCAGCTAAACATATGGCGATTTTCAAACTATCGTAAAGATTTGATTCAGTATATTAAGCTAAAGAAAGAGTTCAATGATCTCTGTAAGCTGTAACAAGAAAAACATGAAAATAAGATTGTGTGTCTCTTGCATCCACACAAAACCTTTTTTTGTCATCTGTTGAGAAAATTTTCCTTTAGCCCACTTCTCTAGGGTGTGGGAGATGAGCAACTTTCCTGGCCCCTTTTCATCTAATAAATTTATATTTTTGCCCGGGTTCTGGCTCGTATGAGTGAAGGAAATACAAGTGGTAGATTTGCTCTAAATGACAGACAGAGAGAAGTAGGTTTTTACATGAAAATTACAAAACTTCCACTCTCATCAGTCTGACCAAAGGGTTCAGAATTATTTGTACACTTGTATTTTATTTACTCACAAATCTGCATAACAGATTATGCAGCAATAAGAATAAGAGCAGCTCAATGGCGCCAAAACAAAATATGTATAAAAAATATGAAATCCGAAAGGATTATACAAGACTTTTGTCTGTCGGAAAACGCTTAGCCCCAAGCCAGAATGGTCACTAATATTATCAAGTGTCCTGGGTTAAGTTAGAGTTCTTTGCACTGTCCCAAGGACTTAACTGTATGGTTTCCTCTGTCGGGATCGGTGAGTGCTGGGGTGACTGGGCTGGCTCTTCAGATGAGAGTAGTTCCCAGTAGTTCTGGATGAGGCGTCGCGGGATGGCACGGCACAGGCGTGGTCTCCTCGTGGGTTCTGGGTGCGGTGGCGACTTGGCGGCGGCCCCGTCTTGATGCTTGTGAGTCAGGGATTAAGCTTCCTGACCACAATGCCCTGCTGAGAATCACAGGAAAATATGGGCGTAGATCTCTATGGATTAGAGATATGGGCTTCAGCCAGCGGGGATTAGTGGATCCCAACCGGCTAGAAGGCCGCCCTTGTACAATAGCACTATAAAAAATAATATGAATTTCAGTTGTCAAACTGAAATAAACATAAAATGTGTACTGGAATCAACTGTTATGATTCAGTAACAAGCTAGATCAAAATCTATGATCAAGCCAACAAATATCACTCTCAGTCAAGTCAACAAATATCACTCTCAGTCCAACACTTGGAAAGGAATGCAAAGGGAATAAACCAAAAGCTGCAAGTCTGCAACCAAGAATTTTCACACATACACATATATGTATAAAAAGATAAATAAAAGTTGGCATACTTCTTCTTCTTCGTCGATCGCTCAGACAGTTTTCTGTCAATTATGAGCGCAGATGCGTCATGCTGCCATTATGCGCCTAACTAAGAAATAGTTAGGCCCAGCAAGTCCGACTTCGGCTGGAGGAAATCTTTTTGAAAGCGTTTCTTGAAAAAAGGCAGGAGAATGAACCGGCAAGGCAGAAAAAAAGTAGATGACAGTAAGCAAAGGGAAAAGGCAGAGTCAAAGAGAGTGACAGATTAGAGGAAGTTACAAGCACAGAGCTTCCAGAAGGTGAGGGAACTATTTCTACAAAAGCCCCCCGGTATCCCCACGGGGGGAAAAGTTGGCATAGAATCCGGCTCTTGCACCAAAAGAGTTAAAGTAAAAATCAGACACAAGAATGAATATGTGCACATAATTAGAACAGCATATTTACCAATTATTTTCACTGACACCTCTACTACTTGTTCAACATGGATCATAGGATCTAGATCAAAAACAGAATCAAACAAAAGTAAATATAAAGCAATTATTTTACACCCAAACACATTCAATGTTACTCACGAGTCGGGCTAATGGTATTACTGGTATGTAAGCAGAGGGTTTGTTCCTACAGTGTTGACTCAGCCAGGTTTTAGTTTGCTTGTGACTAGACTAAGAGAATGTGTTGAGTTTTGCCTCCAACTATGCATTTGCCACTTAATTTCAAATCTATGGATTGTTGTTATTGGCTAGTAGTAGTAGACAAGAGAGAACGCTTTAGATCATGTGCCTTAGTTTAAACAGCTGTCACATGATTCGTACAACAATGTCCGTGTCACAACCGC
>JAGGCT020004248.1:422444-520560 GCA_017654935.2 Phymorhynchus buccinoides
AGTGTGTGTCCTACGACAAAGTGTGTGATCAGATATCACAATGTCAGGATGAGTCAGATGAACAGAAATGTGAAAAGTACAAATCAATGTATAATAAAATGGCGCGTATGCCTTCTCCTGCTCTGGTCAATTTCAATGGAATTGCACACTTCATCTCTGTGGCAATGGACTCCTCTGAGCCCTGTCCGGACAGTCACTACCGCTGCCCTGGTCAGTACGACTGTCTGCCCATCTACACACGATGTAACGGCATGTACGACTGCATGGACCACCAGGATGAAGTAGGATGTGATCAACTCCAGTGTCCAGGACTTTTGCAGTGCAGGTTTTCAACAATCTGTGTTCACAGTGACCATGTGTGTGACGGATGGCCTCACTGCCTGATGTGGGATGATGAACTGTGGTGCCATGTCAGTTGTCCAGTGGGTTGTCTCTGTCAGGTGCACTCTCTCTTCTGTCCCCAGTCTTTCCATGCATCCCATTTCCCTCAGATACGTTTTGTGGATGCCGCAGGATCCAACATGACTGTGTCTGATTTCAGTTGGAATAAATATCTGATTCAGCTGATTCTTGTCAAATGCTCTCTGACCATCTTACCCACTGTTAATCTGTTGAATTTAAAATTCCTTGATCTGAGTGACAACAGCCTGCAACATGTCAACATGACTTCTTTTCTTGGTCTTAAAAACCTGCAATCATTGTCCATGTCTCACAACCCCATCACAACTCTGTCCACTGACTCCTCCTCTGATGTTCAACAGACAATGCTGAGGACAGTGGATCTGTCACACACACTACTGACAGTGTTTCACTCCAAAGTCTTAGCACATTTTTCTAGACTGCAAAAACTGAATTTATCTTTTACTGACATCCACACAGTGGGTCCTGATGGTTTTCAGTTCACACCACGGTTGACTGAATTGTACACACAAGGAAGTCCGATCAAAACGTTTCCACCCAACATCTTTGCAGGTCTTTCACATCTACACACCATTTCCTCACAGAACTACAAACTGTGCTGCAGTGAAGTTCTACCTCCGAACTTTGACACGTCATCTTGTTCCTCTCCCAGAGATGAAATCTCCTCGTGTGAAGATCTGTTAGAGTCGTGGACATACCGCGGGTTTCTGTGGCTGGTGGCCTGTCTGTCTGTGTCCGGCAATGTCTTCTGTTTCTGTGCTCGTTTGTTGAAGAAAGGTGGAACTTCTTCCAGTGGTTTCAGTGTGTTCGTGACCCACCTGACCATGGCTGACTTTCTGATGGGGATCTACATGGCTGTCATCGGTGCGGCTGATGACCATTACCGTTGCAGATACCTGTATCATGACGACACCTGGAAGACCAGTGTTGCCTGTAAGGTGGCAGGCTTTCTGTCTCTGTTGTCCAGTGAGGTGTCAGCACTGGTGATATGTCTGATCACTCTGGATCGTTTCATTGTCCTCTGCTTTCCGTTCAGTGCCTTGAGGTTTGAGAGAACTTCAGCAGTGATGGTTTGTGTGTTAGTCTGGTTGACTGGATTCTTTCTGGCCTTGGTGCCTTTACTTCCAGTGACATCCCACTGGGAGTTCTACAGCCAGACAGGCATATGTATTCCACTGCCAGTTACCAGAAAACATTTCCAAGGAAAACACTATTCCTTTGGCGTACTGATTGTTCTTAACTTTGCTCTGTTCTCATTCATTTCCGTTGGCCAGGCTTTCATCTACTGGTCCATCCAGAGAAACAGTCTGAAGACCAACTCTACCAAATCGTCTCAAGACATGACCATAGCTCAAAGACTGATCACTATCGCAGTGACAGATTTCCTGTGCTGGTTTCCCATTGGACTGTGTGGGATGCTAGCATTGTGTGGCACACCCATACCAGGAGAAGTCAACGTGGCCCTGGCAATATTCATATTACCTTTGAACTCCGCAATTAACCCCTTTCTCTACACGTTCAACACTTTAGCAGAAACATGGAGGAAATCCCAAGAAACCAAACTGCTAAAATGGATGGAAACCAATGATGTAAAAATGGGATAAAACTGTTGGCGGTTGTTTTCTTTGCAAGCATCATACGTGCAATCCACAAAGGCAATGCACAAAGCATGCATTTATTTCCTTGTGTGGATGACGCAGAACTTGCTTAAGCATATTTTGTTATTTTTTAACTTATATTTTATTTTCCATTTTCTTTAATGCAGCACATAGGCTAAAGCTATAGACTACATTTCTACCTCTTTTTCTTTTCTTTCTTTCCTTTTTTTAAATTTTTTTATGAGATAGCAAAGGGGGCAATTACTATTTCGGAGGACTAGCCATAATGTTAAAAGTAAAGAAGTCTTGCTCAAAGTATCCCCACTCTCCTGGCCAAAGAAAGTTTAGACAGCTGGTGCTGGGGAAGGTCAAAGGCCAAATAATCCCCTTTGCTGCAGTACTAGTAAAAGCCAGTGCAAATGCCTCCAAGTTTGGGATTCACTGTCATTCACAAAAGAGTTACAATTTACCACGATTTTCCGTTTAAAAATTCAAAATGTGTATATAGATCAAAGTATGGATCAGTGAAACCAGGCTGAACCATGCAGCTCTAATGACATTAACAATGGCTTCCAATTTCAATCAAATGAAATTTACATCAGCGAATTCTAAATGAGGATGGATTTTCTGTGTGCTGTGTGTACTATTTTGCCTTCAATTTTCTGGAAGTGGTTGGGTGGGTTGGGTGACAGAAGCAGAATTGGTGCAATAGATTTGTTTACAAAAATCACAGAAGCATGGGGGATGGCAGAAGAAAACAATAAGAGATCAGTATTTGATAGGTCTCGTACTTGTACATTTAAGAACGGCCATAATTTTAGCATCAGGATTTTAAAGAAATCGATGTAAATCATTGCATGAAAATGGAGCCTTTGAACCCTCTCTCTCTCTCTCTCTCTCTCTCTCTCTCTATCATGTGTGCCCCCCACCCCCCTCCTCTGAGCCAGGGGAAGGGGGGCTACTGCCACTGATAAACTACCTACAACATTTGAATAGAATTTCCTCAGCGGTTCACTTTATATTTGTGAGAGCAGAAGCAAAACAACAGCAAAGAAAATACAAACATCACAAAGTCTCACCATTCTGGAATGAAGTAGAGGGCTCATAAAGCAATCTATGTATACAACTATGTCCCTATAATACAAACTTGTAAGTTTTAAATTAACTCTCTCTCTCATTTTTGCTTACTGGCTTGTTTGAATTGGGGGGGGGGGGGGGTCAGGAAGACATGTCTGCCCCCCCCCTCCTCTGATCCGGTATTGCCCCCCCCCCCCCTATTCCTACGCCACTGATATAGTATGTTGAGAGATCTAAAATAAATTTTCTGCAAGAATGGAAACCTTGTGCTACAGCTTAATATTTTGTGGAAGACTATGCCTCTCAAACTAGGGGGCGCTTGCACTGGTTCTTAATGCTGCAGCAAAGGGGATTGGTTAGCCTTTTGGGACCTTCCCCAATGCCAGTTAAATCATCCAAACCCTTCGGCCAAGAGAATGCGAATGTACCCTGGGCAAGGCATCTCCATTACAAATTTTAGCCCAGCCTATCGGAATAGCAGCTGTTCCCTTTGCTATCTGGCAGTCAAAGTATTTTTTTTTTTAAACAAAAAATAAGTCTTGAGTAGTCTGCATAGCTGAAATGAGTAGTTTTGGTGCGAAATGTGTAGTCCTATTCATTAAAAACCATCAAACAGTGTTCACTGAAAATGAGTAGAACAGAGCATTATTTTCAATTTTGAAGAGTAGTAGAGGTCCAAACTGAGTAGAATGCTACTCGTAAAGAGTAGAATAAACAGGTCTGTATACCATACCAAGAGATACAAATTTTCACATATTTGATGCACTCCCATCATCCCTTGTTCCACAGAGCAGAGGTCAAAGGTGAACATACAGCAAACATACAATGTGACTACAGGCCAGTTGATGATATTTATGGTTGTTTATTGATATCACATAACATCCATTATCATTATCGATGTATAACATACATAGTTGGTTAGAAAGTGTTTCTACAATGCAACAACTTTTCTATTAGTAAACCTCTGTGTGTGTGTGTGTGTGTGTGTGTGTGTGTGTGTGTGTGTGTGTGTGTGTGTGTGTGTGTGTGTGTGTGTGTATGTGTGTGTGTGATCAAAGTCAAAGTCAAATTATTTTTTTTCAGATGGAACATTGAATAAGCAATAATGGTTTGCTTTTTTACATCAAGCCATCTATAACACAATAGTTAAAGAAGGAAATAAACATGAGAACACCCACCCACCCCACCCCCACCACCACCACCACACACACACACACACAGACACAAATAAGTTCATGCACGCACACACCCGAGGAGTACTCATACACACACACACACTCACTCTCTCTCTCTCTCTCTCTCTCTCTCTCTCTCTCTCTCATAAACAAACATCAAACATCATGGGTGTGTGTGTGTGTGTGTGTGTGTGTGTGTGTGTGTGTGTGTGTGTGTGTGTGTGTGTGTGTGTGTGTGTGTGTGCATGTGAGATGCAACGAACAACCAAGTATGTACAAAAATACATGGCGCTAGAAGAGTTAAATTTTCTCTACTCTCAGAAATAGGAGGAACAGGAGGAGAAATTCATGTCCATGTAATCCCTGCTTTGTACAGTTTATGGCATCACACACCTCTCCACCAACTGTCTTCTACACCATCACTGTTACTGTCCATTCAATCCCTCCTTTGTACAGTTCATGGCATCACACACCTCTCCACCAACTGTCTTCTACACCATCACTGTTACTGTCCATTCAATCCCTGCTTTGTACAGTTCATGGCATCACACACCTCTCCACCAACTGTCTTCTACACCATCACTGTTACTGTCCATTCAATCCCTGCTTTGTACAGTTTATGGCATCACCTCTCCACACTGTCTTCTCTCCACCAACTGTACAGTTCTTCTACACCATCACTGTTACTGTCCATTCAATCCCTGCTTTGTACAGTTCATGGCATCACACACCTCTCCACCAACTGTCTTCTACACCATCACTGTTACTGTCCATTCAATCCCTGCTTTGTACAGTTTATGGCATCACACACCTCTCCACCAACTGTCTTCTACACCATCACTGTTACTGTCCATTCAATCCCTGCTTTGTACAGTTCATGGCATCACACACCTCTCCACCAACTGTCTTCTACACCATCACTGTTACTGTCCATTCAATCCCTGCTTTGTACAGTTTCAATGGCATCACACACCTCTCCACCAACTGTCTTCTACACCATCACTGTTACTGTCCATTCAATCCCTGCTTTGTACAGTTCATGGCATCACACACCTCTCCACCAACTGTCTTCTACACCATCACTGTTACTGTCCATTCAATCCCTGCTTTGTACAGTTTATGGCATCACACACCTCTCCACCAACTGTCTTCTACACCATCACTGTTACTGTCCATTCAATCCCTGCTTTGTACAGTTCATGGCATCACACACCTCTCCACCAACTGTCTTCTACACCATCACTGTTACTGTCCATTCAATCCCTCCTTTGTGCAGTGTATGGCATCACACACCTCTCCACCAACTGTCTTCTTCTCTACATAGTTGTCAACCTATACGGTTTTCCCGTATTGCTGAACGGGAAAACCATGATTTTGGGTCTGTACGGCCGTATAACAGTTTCAATACGGGTAAAACTGATTTATACGGGCAGATCAGAAATCAGAGACAAACCGCGAAGTGATAGAATTTTGTGATAGCAGACGACAAAACGTGGACGCCAAGCAGCCAAACAGTAAAAAGAAAGCAGTAGGATGAAATAAGGGGGAAATTATTTTTCAATAAGGGAAGTTTTGAAAAAAGGAAAATTGGGTTGACACCTATGTTTACACCATCACTGTTACTTGTTAGGCAGAACTGCCCTATTACACACCATTCCTTAAAGGCCCACCAGATCTGTGAGTGAAAATCACGGGTTTCACGGGTTTCCCTCTCTTGCTGGTAAGAAGTCCTATTTTGACCAAGTGTGGCTCCCATACAGACTTCCTCATGCACGAAAACGAGACATTACTTTAAAGAGCAGCCTCAATCATATATTAGGAAAGTCTGTATATGGGTCACACCTACCCAGAAAAAAAACAAGACAATCCAGCCGGGTCAGTGGATCTTTAAAGACCCACCAGATCATGTGTCAAAATCACGAGTATCCCTCCTATAGCTGTTTGTTTTAACCAGATTTGACTCCCGTACAAATGCCCCCAAATTCAAACCGAAACATCATTTTAAAGAGCAGCCTCAATTTGAAGTTGGGTGGATTTGTATGTGGGTCACAGCTACCCAGAAAAAAACAAGGGACTTAATCGTGGTGGGTCAGTGTGTCTTTAAAGCATAAGGAACCATCAAAGCAAAAAGAATGAACTTTTTGGGGGGTGTCTTGTCATAAATTGTGGGTCTGACTAGCTCAGTGGGTGGAGTGTTGGACTCATGATCCTGGGGATTGTGGAGTCACAGGTTCAAATCTCCATTGGGTATTTCTATCTATCTCCACCCTCCCCTTCTCTAAGGCATAAAATGAACATCCAACACCTTCATGTGTGACATGCGTTTGTTTCACTAATTGAAATTAACAGATTTTGGTTTGAAACTTTAATACAGTGTATTATTACATTCTAATAGCAAACAACATAGGCCACAAAACAGTTAAACCATATCAGACTTTGACTGATCAATACATGAAAAACAACACACAAACAGAAGGAACAACAGAGATGGAAAGAGAAGAACCCACCATCTCTTACAAAGAATGTTATTCTGCTCACTATTCATTCAACAGTTTTATATTACACAATTTATGCATTTTCTATGAAAGTTTTTTGTTGTTGCATACAGGGAAACCCATTTAGTACGAGTACGGTTTAAACGAGAGCCCGTGTTTAACGAGTGGTTTCAAAATTCCCAACCACAAGCCTTCTTTTTCCTTGATAAATAATTCTGCATACAACGAGCTCGCTACAACGAGCAACTTGCATATAACGTACAATTTATTGACTCCCAAAGTCAAGCTTTTATGCAAAAACTACATGGTTAGAACGAGAACGCACTTACAACCACACCGCCATCCCAAAGTCAAGCTTTCTTGCACAACTACCTGGCTAGAACGAGAACACACTGACAACAGCATCGCCATCTTGACTGACCCCTCGATATGTAAGCGGCATTCTGATTGGCCGATATAACAACTTGGGTGTCTGCAGCGCAAGCAGACGACACTGGATTCACTCTTTGCGCACTGATCTTGTGACTTCCGGGAAATTTTAACTTTCTCTTAAAGCGCGTGTGTGGATTTTATGTTTTTGATGTTATCGTGTGTTAATAAACTGTTTTAAAGTGTTTGTAATCGGCATTAACATTTTAAGCCCCTTATAGCATGATTCCGCCCATGACATCCATTACTTTCTCCTACCAAGCCGTCTAAAACCGCCCCCGTACACCCACTTCGTTATGTATTTTGGAGTTAAAATTGCAATATCAAAAAATCCAAAAATATCACATAACAAAAAAAACATTGCAAGTTAAACATTCTTCATTTATACACAAACCCTGAACATTTGAAGTCAATCCATCAAGTAGTTATTTTTTAATATTTTTTTAAGCAAAGTACCCCATTTCGGGCCCAGTTTACCAACATTAATTTGGTGGTTACAGGGAGTAGAGTCGTCATTTTAATCGGGGTTACAAGTGTTAAAAACCCTATGGATACAGGATACTGGGCTTACAACCATGCTTTGTTGGGTAAGTGTGTTGTTTCCGTTTTTCTGTCTTTTTCACACTTTACCAGCACGCACATCACAGTAGATGTGAGGAGCGATTGATAGGTTCATCAGGGTTGCCAAAATCGATAAAATGGTTTGAACGAGCAATGCTTACGAGTAAATTGGCCCTCTCCCCTGGAATTCGTACTAAACGGGTTTCACTGTACTTGCTCCTGTAAAATCACAATTTCTACAAACTATATACAGTTTCTTGGGGACCACAGCCTGTGTTATTGCAGTTTACTGTGTTACTGATGTTTTCTCTGAACATGTTTCTTCAAATCCTGTGAATGTCTGAAAGCAGCAGGACAGTGAGGACAGCTGTGAGGTTTTTCACCAGAGTGACTCAGACGATGTTGTGACAGATAACTGGACCTGGCGAAACCTTTCCCACAGTCTGAACACACATGAGGCTTTTCACCAGTGTGCTTTCTCTTGTGCTCTCTTAATATTCCATTTAGAGAGAAAGCTGCCCCACAAACATCACAGAGATGAGGTCTGGCACCTTCATGAACTGACTTTATGTGGTGCTGTAAAGAACCTGACTGCTTAAAACCACTGTCACAGTGTGGACATTTGTAAGGCCTCTCCCCTGTGTGGATTCTAATGTGTTTTGTCAAACTAGAAGCTTCAGTAAAACTCTTACTGCACATATCACACACAAAAGGTTTATAGCCAATATGCATCCGCTTATGTGACTTCAAATTACAGGCATTAGAAAAGTTCTTACCACATGTTTCACACACAAAAGACTTAATGCCACTATGAACCAATAAGTGTGACTTCAGGCTTCCAAGTGAAGAGAAAGACTTAGCACAGACATAACAGATATGGGGTCTGGCCCCCTCATGAACTGACTTTATGTGGCCATGTAAATGACTTGACTGCTTAAAACGCCTGTCACAGTGTGGACATGTGTAAGGCCTCTCCCCTGTGTGCATTCTCATGTGTGTTGTCAAACTAGCAGCTTCAGTAAAACTCTTACTGCACACTTCACACACAAATGGCTTAACACCACTGTGAATCAATTTGTGTCTATTCAGATTGCTGGAGTTATGGAAATACTTTCCACAAACATTGCAAACATGTTGTCCCTTCCTTTTCTTTCCATCATAATCACCAGTATCACTATCATTAACTTTCTTTGTTGTCATTTTGTTGTTGCTATGGCTATCTACCCCCATATATGTGTCAGTTTTGTTGCAATCACCAGTATCATATCTGTCAGGTGTGGAGGACCCAGGTAACACCATGTGCAGTTTCTCTCCATGAACTGACGCCAGGTGGAGTTCCAAACTGCTGACCAGCACAAAGGCAGCAGAACAAAGGTAGCACTCATGACTTGTGTTCAGAGACAGCAGTGACCCAGAAGTGTTGTCAGACATGGGCTGTACTGTGTTGTAGACAGCTGAAGGCTGATCTGGTGAGTCTTCCTCCATGGACCATGCTGGTTCCTGCTTCTGTGAAAACACAAATGCACAACTTCCACTAAATCCAGTACTTCATCTCTTTTTTTCTTCTAGAAATGCGTTACAAAAAGAACAATTTTCCTTTCAGTTATCATCTTTGTAGAATTTAAATAAAAGAAAAACAAAAAAACACTCGCCACTTCGCCTTAGCATGTTATGCATACAAAGCTTTTGGGGGGAAAAGGGGTCTGAACAAAAATGACACACAAGGTAAATCAGTCTGTGTGTGATTGCTTACCACAAACAAGGTGGAAAACATGCTTTGTAATGTTGCAAACTTATGCATAAACACATTTGTTGCATAGAGTTTGCCAGTAATTTTTATTTTAAACATTTGCTGGTGCTCAGTCAAAGTATAATCTTTTATGCAACATAGTTCAGTTTTGCTACACACTTGGAAGTCGGACAAGGGTGGGAAACACACAGAGTTAAAAATCATGGTGTGTGTACTGTTGTACAGTGTGTGTATGTGTGTGTGTGTGTGTGTGTGTGTGTGTGTGTGTGTGTGTGTGTGTGTGTGTGTGTGTGTGTGTGTGTGTGTGTGTGTGTGTGTGTGTGAACATTGAACATTGGTTTATTGCCATGAAACCTAAACAAATGACTTATACAGCACAAGTTAAGATTACAAACAACGCAAAATACTATTCATGCTTTTTGTTAAAACAAATACTAACATATTTTGCCACAAATGGCTGTAGTTCATCTAACATAATCATATCTGATGGAGACTGAACATTTGATTCTAAACGTTGTTTGTCTACATTTTCCATCAATTTGCAACGATCTTCTTTTTCATAACGCAAGTATTCAAAAGGTGTAGCTCATCTTCTATTTCATGACATTTTGGGCAATGTCTGTTTTCTCTTACAATATTCTCATGTCTACCAATTTCGATTTTCAAATTATGAGCACTAATTCTCAATTTACATAGAGCCTGTTTTTGTTGTCTATCCAAAATAGTACTAAAAAGGTACGGTTCTATTCGATATTCTTTAGTAACATCATTATAAAACCTGAGCCGTGATACTTCTCCCTTTTTTAGTTTCCAAAGAGAGAGAGAGAGAGAGAGAGAGAGAGAGAGAGTGTGTGTGTGTGTGTGTGTGTGTGTGTGTGTGTGTGTGTGTGTGTGTGTGTGTGTGTGTGTGTGTGTGGGGGATGGGGTGGGGTGGGTGTGTGTGTGTGTGTGTGTGTGGGTGGTGGGTGAATGTGACTCTGAGGCAGCAGAGGAGGCAACTGTTATTCTGGAGAGTTGGGATGATCGTTTGTTGTTGAAAAGCCTTGCCCAGGGGACATCTCCACTCTCTTGACTAAATGGACTTAAGGACAGCTGGCACTGGGGAAGTTCCTCAAAAGCCAATTAATCCCCTTGGCTGCAGCACATAGACTCAGTGCAAATGCCTCCTAGTTTGACAGTCATTCACCCAAAGACTAAACTATACCAACTATCATGATTTTCCCTTGATTGCTATTAGCATTACAGCCAGCCAAAAAGCACATAATAGTCATTGTAAAAAACACAGGAGATGATGATAGCACTCACTTTATGTTCAGTTCTGTCCCTAGGAAAACCTGCAACACACAATTATCAACTGTTTACTCTGGACATCAAAACACATTTAACTATCTAATTTTTTTCTTTTCACATTACTACTACTACTAATAAATAATACATAGTATTTATATAGCGCCTTTCTTTAGAATTAAACTCAAGGCGCTCACATTCACTGATTCACACGCAATTGGGCTAACATACACATTAATTCGATCATCATCTAATTAATGTGAAAAGTTAGAGAGAGAAAGCTCTTTGAAACAAGTGAGTTTTCATTTGGGTTTTGAAAGCGGGAAGTGCTGAATTGTGATGGAGGTGAACAGGCAAGGAGTTCCAGACAGTGGGGGCGCAAACAGGTGCTTTATTCATCTGGTACTAAAAAGACAAAATGCAAGACCAATTTTCACTCTATTTATTTCTAGTTGTTGTGGTTTGTTTTTTAAGTTAAACCATTTTTTCTTCTTCTTCGATCGCTCAGACAGTTTCCTGTCAATTACGAGTGCAGATGTGTCATGCAGCCGTATGTGCCTAACTAAGAAATAGTTAGGCCTAGCAAGTCCAACTTCGGCTGGAGGAAATCATTTTGAAAGTTATTCCAGAAAAAAGGCAGGAGAATGGACCGGTAAGGCAGAAAGATAGTAGATGACAGTAAGAAAAGGGAAAAGACAGACTCAAAGAGAGTGATAGATTAGAGGACGTTACAAGCACAGAACTTCCAGAAGGTGAGGGAACTATTTATCCACACAGGGGAGTTAAACCATTTTAACACGTTATAATATGTCAATGACAAAGTAAGATTGATGACATTTTATACATTACAGTGGAACCTCCCTTATAAGACCTTCAAAAATCATCCAAAATGAGGTCTTATAAGGGAGGGATCTTATAAGGGAGGGATCTTATAAGGGAGGTAATTTTAATAGTTACAAAGAAGGGCAATGTCTCAGAGAAGTAGGTCTTATGTGGGAGGGAGTCTTATAATGGGAGGTCTTATAAGGGAGGTTCCACTGTACTACTAAGTTAGTGAGTTTATCCCTTCCTGCATCTGTTTCTGCACTTTGGTAGATATCCTACAGTGCACACACTGTTCCCCATTACACCATGATGTCTGTTGAAGACAGTCAAAGTTGGTACATGTCCTACAGTGCACACACACTGTTCCCCATCACACCATGATGTCTGTTGAAGACAGTCAAAGTTGGTACATGTCCTACAGTGCACACACACTGTTCCCCATCACACCATGATGTCTGTTGAAGACAGTCAAAGTTGGTACATGTCCTACAGTGCACACACACTGTTCCCCATCACACCATGAAGTATGTTTAAGACAGTCAAAGCTGGTACATGTCCTACAGTGCACACACACACACACACACACACACACACACACACACACACACACACACACACACACACACACACACACACACACACACACTGTTCTCCATTACACCATGATGTCTGTTGAAGACAGTCCAAGTGCCACTGACCTGAACTCTGGTGCTGTGTAGTCCACTGAAGTGCTGAGTCACCAGAATCATCCAACTCTGTGTTGAAGTTGACCTCTGACATCTCTACTTCATTAGGGGACGCCATTGGGTCACTCCATCTGAAATCACACAGCACACAGATAACTGGGCTGGTCATTTTGTGTAATACAGTAAGGATTTTAACTGATTTATGTTTGAAATTACTTTTATTTCCAGTGAGCCCAACAGTCTATGGCCTACCAGCTCAATCCTTGCCTAACTTTTCCTACTTTCCACACTGGTTATAATTTCAATTTTTGCCTACCATAACAATTATCTCCACAGGCACACATCTAACAAAATACTCACTTCCGCCATGCAAAACAACTGCAGACAAAAAAAGTTTGTTTTTTGTTTCTTCCTCAGGGCTGTATTTATTCCACCGATAGTTACATCAGCCTCCCTCCTGGTTCCTTGTTCACCCCCTGCACCCAAACCACTTGCCTTTTACCTCCTTCTACACTTCAACACACCTCCCCTACCCACCTCTTACTGAATCAATCATCTGGACAGCCAGTACTTTTGATGAGGCTGGGTTTAGGATTTTTAATTCTTGGACCCCATTCCCTTCCACAAAGGTTAATGCATCTGTCATTAAAATATTGATGCTAAATACTGAAAGAACGGAGAAATTTATTAAATATTTCTCAGCCCCCCCCCCCCACACACACACACACTCCCACCCCTCTTTCAAAAAAGATAAAAAAAACTATTCCAAACATTCTCTCACCTCAAGCTCAAAGAGAAATCCTGCTTCTTGCCTGGCCTCTGATCCCCAGATGATACAGAACCAGCTTGAACTGCAGTAGTGTCCTCAGTCCATGTTACAGTTTTCACGGGCTGAGATGGAGAAGTAGCTTCAGCAGCACGACACATAGCGATGCAGGTCTCCAGACTCAGATCAGCTTCTTGTAACAGTCGCTTTCTGGTAGAGCTGTCATTGATGCCTAAGACAATTCTGTCTCTCAACAGACTGTCTTTCAAGCAATCACAGAAATTACAGGTTGAAGCAAGGGTGCACAGAGCAGAAATGTAGTCATCCACAGTCTCACGAGCCTTCTGCTTTCTTGTGTTGAACACATATCTTTCATAAGTTTCATTGGTCTTTTGAAGGAAATGATCATTAGTGAGGATATTGTCCATGGAGTTATGTACTGCTTGTTGCTTTCCACTGAACATGGTGATAGTGAATCCTTTTGACCAGACTCAAGACTGACACTGTAGTCTAGTGGTAGTTAGTAGCAGACACAGAGACAAGCAGGATGTGGAAAACAAAGGTCCTTTATATATATATAAAGGTATGAAAGAGAACCTCAGAAACAGGACCTCAAAGTTAATGTTGACTGGTTTTGTTTCTGAGGTTCACAAATACAGACACTGGACACAAAAAAGTGTTATAAAATTTTGTTATAAAGGTATAAGTTTATACCATCATGAATAAACACCATCATCCAGCATGTTCCAACAAATCCATACCTGGGCATTCTACTATCTGAGGACCTAAAATGGGGACCACATATTTCCAACATTACAAAGAAAGCAAGCTGCACCCTTGGTTTCCTCTGACGAAATCTCCGTCGCTGCCCACCACAGTGTAAAACCAATGCCTATCTAGCTCTAGTCAGACCTTTACTAGAATATGGTGCAGTTGTGTGGGACCCTTATCTACAGAAAGACATTGAGTCGATTGACAGTATTGAGTATAGAACGTATACAACTGACTGCTGCCCGCTTCATCACTGGCGAGTATAAGTCCACAACGCCTGGCAGTGTCACCAAACTTCTTGACAAAACTGAACTTCCATCCCTTCAGCAAAGGCACCATCGCCTCCGCCTGACCATGCTCTACAGAGAGGTTGAGGGGGTAGTACCGGCCTTACCCCCTGAAGACTTCATCACTTATCTATTGTCACAAATCGAGCAGACTGATAAGATCCCGACTTCCTTACTCGTCAAACCCAATCAGATCTTCAGTTAGAAACAACAAAGCAATAAAAGTTCCCTCCTCAAACACCGACCAGTTCAAAAACTCTTTCTTTGTTTGAACACCAACAGACTGGAACCATCTGAATAACAGCACCGTCCAAGCCGAGGCCTTCAAAAGACAGCTATTAATCAACCAACATCAATAAACCGCCTCTGCGCAATCTCTCCCCGTCGCAGTTATGCCGCGACAATGCCAGGTTTCTGCCAACGCATTCAAATCCACACAACGTGCAGTTAGGCTAGTTCTCCTATAACAAATTGAAATTATCCTCTGAATGTAGAAACAGAACGCGCGACTGCCCCTTTTATCTCTCGTACATTACATAATAATGTTCCCAAATATAAAGAATTGTGTTGCTTAAAGGCCTAACGAACGATAACTGAAGACTTGCAGAGAATCTGTGCATCTATTCTGGGCCCATGGAATTGTGACAGGAAGTTACGTCAGCTCATCAAACAGACCGTGAGCCAGGAATCGAAATCATGCACCCCCCCTGGAACGATATCTGCCTTGATCATTAAAAAGAAAAAGTTTCTGTCTTCATCTTTACTAAGAGTGCCTGTTGCTTCTTTGCAAACATAATATTACATTCTGGAATTTGATAAGTAATTACTAAAGATGATTTGATTGCTTGTATAAATGTATTTTTTGTGTCAGACCCAATGCAAAATCAAAATGTAGGTAGGCCTATATGAAGAAAAATTGTGTTTTACGTCCTCTCGGTCATAGACACATATGGGACATTTGTAAATACAAAGATGGTGGGAACAATACTGGCTGCAATGCCCGGAGGCAGTGCAACACCAGTAAAGTCCCGAGTTTTTATCAATATAGATATATGTAGCAGTAACCACCCGCCTCGGATAAACCTCATCAGCTATGGTACCGCCAACGTGTGATTTAGTGTTGCCCTATATGCCAATGATGGGATGTTTTATAGGCCACAAGCCTTAGGCTGATGAAAGCCTGTCCCTAATACCTAACCTAACCTACAGAATTCCAACAAATAGGGGAAGACGGGGTAAAAAGTGCATGGGCGGGTAAGAAGCCCACCCCAATTATCTTATGAAATAAAGAAAATTTCAGTCAAATTTGCCCATGAGACGAATGCTAGACATTAACGCTCGTCTCATGGGCAAAATGAGACTGAAATTTGCTTCATTTCATGAGATAATTGGGGTGGGCTTCTTACCCGCCCATGCGCTTTTTACCCCGTCTTCCCCTACTAGTATTTTTTCCATTTAAATGCCGAGAGGTGGTGTAGACATTCTTCATTTCTTTGTTGCATTATACATCAGAATCGTCAACATGATGACGGAGGATGTCTTGTGAAAAAAGAAGGTCTCATACACAGAAGACGCGGAAATCCCATGTGCAATGCCGTAGGTAAGTAAAAGAAAGAAGGGGGAAAATATGCGGATTAGGGGACATGTGCTTATCTTTTCTCTTCTTTCTTTCTTTTACTTATTTACGGATTGCGCATGGATTTCCACACAGAACTTCCGTGTGCATGTGTACGTGCCCTTACTGAGAAATGTGATAGATAGCTTAGCATTTAAGACTTACTAATTTTACGCGTTAAAAGCATTAATTCAATATGGGGTCAGAAAGGCACAAACCGCCACCAGCCATCATATGGTTTTGCATTGCCATAAACCGACTGTATGCCCATTTTCAGTTTTGTTCTCCCGGATGGGGTGTTTTCTTATTTTGTTAAGGTTTGCTTTTATTTGTTATTATCATCTTTATACTTTTCCAGCCGTATAGTTCTATAACAGCTAGTTACATTCCTTTAGGTTTAATATTGTGCTCTGACTGATGGGCTTCGAGTATCTGCATGCATCTACTGAAGATGGCTATTGTACAGCCAAGAAATTGAACTTACGTAATTGCCAAAAGACATTTGGAAGCCATTTCAGATGTAGCATTATGCCTAATGAATGGTCTTCATTACTGCTCTTCGTCATTCACAGTATTTCATTATATGAATTTTACTCACCTTTGCAAAGGTACAATAAAAGAAAAGAAGAACTGTTAGACCCCTTATGTATTATGAGAGACACAGTCCAGGCACAGAAAAGAGGCCACTGACTTATACACATTTTGATAGGTCAGTAATCGAGTCAGAGATCGAGTAGAGAAGATCGAGGAAGAACTTGCTGGACACCCCACGGTAGCAAGAGGCTTTCCTGGCATCATGATAAGAGTTAACAACGGAATTATCACAGCGATTTAACAACGAAAGTTGAATACAAAGCTGAATCGGAAGTTCTGTTACCAACAGTCCGAGCTTTACTTTTACGGGACATGAAACGCTGAAGTCACAGGGCGGTGCATGGGGGGGGGGGGGGGGGGGGGGGGGATAGAATGGCCTACGGTTTAATAAGGGAGTTAACTCTGTGAAACTCTTATCCGGAAAACTTGGAAAAGAAAGGAAAAGGGGTTCTGCTAAACTGAAGGTCATGTGATTAGTTGACAGATTTTAGCATGAAGAACTGTTGTCTACGCAGTATTTTTTACCCGGGGGTTTGCAATTGGCTTGTGTGTGTGTGTGTGTGTGTGTGTGTGTGTGTGTGTGTGTGTGTGTGTGTGTATCGATTATCAAACTACTGTTTGGATTAACAGAGGGGTAGACAGCTTGAAAACTGAAAAGGAAGCTTCCTTTCGTTCATCAACACCGTGCTGACCTTGACCTTGAAGTTTGACCTTGAAAACCGAAATTTCCTTCTTTGGGCAATGTAATTTCCCCCCAGCTTTATTTCGTGAACTAGTGAGCAGAATCGCTTCAAATTTTGTGTGGTGGTGTACCATGGTGCAAGGAAGTTTGTATAAAAGTTCAGCTGTATCTCGTGAACTAGTGAACAGAATCGCTTCAAATTTTGGGCTATGTATTTTATGCGTTCTGTAAGGGTGGAAAGTGGTGTGTTTATTGGGGGGTGGGGGGGGGAAGGACATAACTCTGGCCGGGTTTGCATTGTCACAATGCGTTGCTGCCGCTCAGCGATGCCCTTGTTCACATATCTTTCTGTTTCCTGACGGTTTTACACCCAAATTTAGATCACAGTGGCTATGCGTACTGTATTGCAGGATTGCAGCAACACTCAAGCATTCTAACTGCACCTCTCGTCTCCCTTTTCCCACTCCCCTTCCCCTTCCCCCACCCTCCTGCTCTTCTCCATACCCCATGACCCTCTACCCTACCCCACTGTGTCTCAGATTTTCTTTTTCTCCAAAATGAAATATATTCTTCTTTTAGTGTATGTTGAATTACATGACATAATTTATTTATGTTAAACGTGTCCTAGTGTTTTGCAATCAAGTGGGCATGCCAAGAGTTTCCTTTCTCGCATGTGGGAATCGAAGATCATTTTCTTGTATTAAAGAGATCCCCCCCCCCTCTCTCTCTCTCTCTCTCTCTCTCTCTCTCTCTCTCTCTCTCTCTCTCTCTCTCTCTTCTTTCCACCTTCCCAATCCCCAGTGGTGTCATTTCCCAGCTGGTATGTGTATTGTAAGGTTGAAGCAACAAAGTTAGATAATATGATGGATCTGGGCTATGTTTATTGTACGGTTGAAGCAACAAAGTAAGATAGATAAGATGATGGATCTGGGCTATGTTTATTGTAAGGTTGGAGCAACAAATTAAGAGAGATAAGATGATGGATCTGGGCTATGTTTATTGTAAGGTTGAAGCAACAAAGTAAGATAGATAATATGATGGATCTGGGCTATGTTTATTGTAAGGTTGAAGCAACAAATTAAGATAATATGATGGATCTGGGCTATGTTTATTGTAAGGTTGGAGCAACAAAGTAAGATAATATGATGGATCTGGGCTATGTTTATTGTAAGGTTGGAGCAACAAAGTAAGATAGATAATATGATGGATCTGGGCTATGTTTATTATAAGGTTGAAGCAACAAAGTAAGATAGATAATATGATGGATCTGGGCTATGTTTCTTGTAAGGTTGAAGCAACAGAGTAAGATAAATATGATGGATCTGGGCTATGTTTATTGTAAGGTTGAAGAAACAAAGTAAGATAGATAAGATGATGGATCTGGGCTATGTTTATTGTAAGGTTGGAGCAACAAAGTAAGAGAGATAAGATGATGGATCTGGGCTATGTTTATTGTAAGGTTGAAGCAACAAAGTAAGATAGATAATATGATGGATCTGGGCTATGTTTATTGTAAGGTTGAAGCAACAAAGTAAGATAATATGATGGATCTGGGCTATGTTTATTGTAAGGTTGGAGCAACAAAGTAAGATAATATGATGGATCTGGGCTATGTTTATTGTAAGGTTGGAGCAACAAAGTAAGATAGATAATATGATGGATCTGGGCTATGTTTATTATAAGGTTGAAGCAACAAAGTAAGATAGATAATATGATGGATCTGGGCTATGTTTATTGTAAGGTTGAAGCAACAAAGTTAGATAATATGATGGATCTGGGCTATGTTTATTGTAAGGTTGGAGCAACAAAGTTAGATAATATGATGGATCTGGGCTATGTTTATTGTAAGGTTGGAGCAACAAAGTAAGATAGATAATATGATGGATCTGGGCTATGTTTATTATAAGGTTGAAGCAACAAAGTTAGATAATATGATGGATCTGGGCTATGTTTATTGTAAGGTTGAAGCAACAAAGTTAGATAATATGATGGATCTGGGCTATGTTTATTGTAAGGTTGAAGCAACAGAGTTAGATAAAATGATGGATCTGGGCTGTTTATTGTAAGGTTGGAGCAACAAAGTAAGATAGATAATATGATGGATCTGGGCTATGTTTCTTGTAAGGTTGAAGCAACAGAGTAAGATAAATATGATGGATCTGGGCTATGTTTATTGTAAGGTTGAAGAAACAGAGTAAGACAGATAAGATTATGGATCTGGGCTATGTTTATTGTAAGGTTGAAGCAACAGAGTAACTCAGTAAGGTAGATAGGTTGATGGATCTGGGCTATGTTTATTGCAAGGTTGAAGCAACAGAGTAGTCTGTTACTGTAAGATAGATAAGATGATGGATCAGGGCTATGTTTATTGTAAGGATGGAGCAACAAAGTAAGATAGATAAGATTATGGATCAGGGCTATGCGTATTGTAAGGTTGGGTAAAGGTAAAGATGTGCCACCCCCCCCTGAATTTCTCGGTTAATTGTATTTTTCCGTTTTTGCCTTTCTTACCATACATAAAGCTGTATTTTAGGAACATTTTGAGCTAATAACCTTTTTTGGAATACTAACCCTATCCCTAAACCTAACCCTACCCCCCACTATGTACTGCAGTACACGGCGATTTGTCACAGTTGTGGTTCGTTGCGTTTTTCCGTCTTATAGGGTGGGGGGTAGGGTTAGGGCTAGGGTTAGTATTCCAAAAAGGTTATTAGCTCAAAAATGTTCCTAAAATACAGCTTTATGTATGGTAAGAAAGGCAAACACGGAAAAATAGAATTAACCGAGATAGGTAGGGGGGTGGCACATCTTGACCTTTACCGTAAGGTTGAAACAACAAAGTTAGATAGATAATATGATGGATCTGGACTATGTTTATTGTAAGGTTGAAGCAACAAAGTTAGATAAAATGATGGATCTGGGCTATGTTTATTGTAAGGTTGGAGCAACAAAGTAAGATAGATAATATGATGGATCTGGGCTATGTTTATTGTAAGGTTGGAGCAACAAAGTTAGATAATATGATGGATCTGGGCTATGTTTATTGTAAGGTTGAAACAACAAAGTTAGATAGATAAGATGATGGATCAGGGCTATGTTTATTGTAAGGTTGAAACAACAAAGTTAGATAGATAAGATGATGGATCAGGGCTATGTGTATTGTGAGGTTGGAGCAACAAAGTAAGATAGATAAGATCATGGTTGATGGATCCAGGCTCAATAACTAAAGTATCAGCAATGTCCCATATGGCCTTTGGCCGAGAGGACATAAAACATTAATATTCGATCCGGGCTATGTTTATTGTAAGGTTGGAGCAACAAAGTAAGATAATATGATGGATCTGGGCTATGTTTATTGTAAGGTTGGAGCAACAAAGTAAGATAGATAAGATGATGGTTGATGGATCCGGGCTCAATAGCTAAAGTATCAGCCGAGAGGACATCAAACATTAATATTCGATCAGGGCTATGTGTATTGCAACAAAGTAAGATAGATAAGATGATGGTTGATGGATCTGTTCTATAAAAAAAATACATTAATTGGTTAGAAGTATTCTGCTTTAACCAGTTCTACATACTGTCACAAAAGTAGAACATTTTACTAGAAGAGGTTGGTAGGGGTGGGGTTTGATTTTTATGCTGGGGTTAATCAGGGCTTAGTTTGTGTCTTTTCCACCTCATACTGACACCTGTCCCGTCTTATTCCCTCTTTCTCCCTGTTTATTCCCCTTCACTCTTCACCCCTAGCCTCTTCCAACACAGAAAACCAGTGTGCTTTCATTATACATTTTCATCACTTTTCCCCAAGACATTGTCACAACCTAATTGAAATTGAAAGCCGATGAAAATCGGTTATCATTGAGATCTTGGTTTGTGAGAAATACTGAGCAGTTCCAGAGCTTTTGAACCGATATTGGTATTTATTTGGTATTTGGTACTTTACAGTCACAGAGGTGTCTCTGTGAAATTCGGATTGGTCCCCTCTGGAGAGCGTGTCACAGCCAGAGGCGCGCCAACTTTTTAAAATTTTATTTGCATGTAATTTTTGTGTGACTGATGAAGGGGGGAGGGGGGCTAAATTTTGACTTTTTCTTGTTGCCACTGGGTTTAATATGTGCTAAGTGCATGGGCACATGGGACCTCTGTTTAACGTCTCATCTGAAAGATTCTATGTTCAGACCGTATGGCCTAGCGCAGAGTGAGAGGTAAAATCCCCTGTACCCAGGTTCGAACTTGGATTTATTGTATATTAAAGATATGATCTAAAATTACTTTGAAAGCGCTGTGAGCTCTTTGGAGAAAGAGTGCATCAAATATCCTTTATTATTATTGTTATTATTTTTATATCGATGAGAAAAACAGTCAAAGTGAAGCTTCAACAACATCGACAAATGACAGACAAATTTTTGGCCTCAGGTTAACTTTAAAATGTAAATAATATTTTGAAGATTTGACCAATCGCTTTTTCTATTTATTTTTGTTACGTATCAGTTACATGATTGATTATGCCTTAATGTAAGCATTGTTTTCATATTTTCGCTCTCTCAGATACTCACCCTCTTTGCCCACATTCAAACACCATCTTAAGACTTACCTGTTTCCTAAGTACAGTGGAACCTCCCTTATAAGACCTCCCATTATAAGACTCCCTCCCACATACGCCCTACTTCTCTGAGACATTGCTTTTTGTAAGTATTAAAATGACCTCCCTGTAAGACCCCTCCCTTATAAGACCTCATTTGGAATTATCTTTGAAGGTCTTATAAGGGAGATTCCACTGTAGCTACTAATCCTTCTCTTCATGACCTGGTGTGCGCATGTCTGAGTGTGAATGTCTGCGCTTCATGCCCACGATTGCCTGTGTGAGTGTGTGTATGTGTGTGTGTGTGTTTCTGCGTGTGTTTGTAGTTGTGTATCTGTCTTCCTGCCTTTTTGTGTTCGTGCAATTCTGCTTTTAGTCCATTCTTATACTGTATGTTAAACATTATTATCAGGGCTGCCTACCCCCTGTTGCAGTTTCTAGGGACAAACTGCTTAAAAACCAGGGACAGAGACTTACTTCCAGGGACAAACATAGCGATATCATGCATCATGAAATATATTTCTTGATCTAGCAAAATGTCTGCGACTGGATATTTTGAGCAGGCTTTTGGTCGCTTTTCGGTGCCAACATCTTCTATATACAAGATATTTTGGTGTTCAGAAGCCTTACAGAAAGAAAATGTCAACAGTGCCTGTTGTGTTGGGTGTTCCTGTATTCAATAGTAAGGCTAGCTAGCAAGACAAGTGACTGCTCTACGAAATTTTGACTGTACAGTACTCAGTTTCCAGGGACACTAAACAGAAAAGTGGATTCCAGGGACAGGGTGCCCATTTTAACTGTTTCCAGGGACAAATACCCCTTAGGTTGGCAGCCCTGTAATACACATGTTGTGTTGTATGTGTTTATTATATTGTAAACGCCTATATGCCACAGTGTCTGAATGGGCTGTTTTTTCTGCAGTATCTGTGACATGGTCAACCTCACAGAAAACAGACAAACAAGTTGCTTTTTTATCCACTAACATTTGGGCCTAGGCTTACTGCTTTGTCTTTGACACAGAATGTCAAAATACAAAATCAAACTTTAACTAGAAAAGAAAAGGAAAAGAAATAAATGAATAGAACACAGTTCACTAAGCAAAAGAGTGAAAACAAAACAAAAGTTGTGAATTATTGCTTTTCTTATATGGAGATAGTTATAATTATATGCTTTTGTTTGTGATTTTTAACAAGTTTCTTGTGTGTGAGTATATACATGTCAAAAACATAACAGTCACATGAGAACCTCTTAGAACTACATTTAATGACACACTCACTATACCAAAAAACAACATAGTAGTCACATGGGAACCGCTTAGAACTACATTTAATGACACATTCTAACACAAACAAAAAAACCATCATAATAGTCACATGGGAACCGCTCAGAACTACATTTAATGACACATTCTAACACAAACAAAAAAACCCATCATAATAGTCACATGGGAACCGCTTAGAACTACATTTAATGACACATTCTAACACAAACAAAAAAACCCATCATAATAGTCACATGGGAACCGCTTAGAACTACATTTAATGACACATTCTAACACAAACAAAAAAACCCATCATAATAGTCACATGGGAACCGCTCAGAACTACATTTAATGACACATTCTAACACAAACAAAAAACCCATCATAATAGTCACATGGGAACCGCTTAGAACTACATTTAATGACACATTCTAACACAAACAAAAAAACCCATCATAATAGTCACATGGGAACCGCTCAGAACTACATTTAATGACACACTCTAACACAAACAAAAAAACCCATCATAATAGTCACATGGGAACCGCTTAGAACTACATTTAATGACACACTCTAACACAAACAAAAAAAACCATCATAATAGTCACATGGGAACCGCTTAGAACTACATTTAATGACACACTCTAACACAAACAAAAAAAACCATCATAATAGTCACATGGGAACCGCTTAGAACTACATTTAATGACACACTCTAACACAAACAAAAAAAACCATCATAATAGTCACATGGGAACCGCTTAGAACTACATTTAATGACACACTCTAACACAAACAAAAAAACCCATCATAATAGTCACATGGGAACCGCTTAGAACTACATTTAATGACACACTCTAACACAAACAAAAAAAACCATCATAATAGTCACATGGGAACCGCTCAGAACTACATTTAATGACACACTCTAACACAAACAAAAAAACCCATCATAATAGTCACATGGGAACCGCTTAGAACTACATTTAATGACACATTCTAACACAAACAAAAAAAACCATCATAATAGTCACATGGGAACCGCTCAGAACTACATTTAATGACACATTCTAACACAAACAAAAAAACCCATCATAATAGTCACATGGGAACCGCTCAGAACTACATTTAATGACACATTCTAACACAAACAAAAAAAACCATCATAATAGTCACATGGGAACCGCTTAGAACTACATTTAATGACACACTCTAACACAAACAAAAAAAACCATCATAATAGTCACATGGGAACCGCTTAGAACTACATTTAATGACACACTCTAACACAAACAAAAAAACCCATCATAATAGTCACATGGGAACCGCTTAGAACTACATTTAATGACACATTCTAACACAAACAAAAAAACCATCATAATAGTCACATGGGAACCGCTTAGAACTACATTTAATGACACACTCTAACACAAACAAAAAAACCCATCATAATAGTCACATGGGAACCGCTTAGAACTACATTTAATGACACACTCTAACACAAACAAAAAAAACAACATAGTAGTCACATGGGAACCGCTTAGAACTACATTTAATGACACATTCTAACACAAACAAAAAAAACCATCATAATAGTCACATGGGAACCGCTCAGAACTACATTTAATGACACACTCTAACACAAACAAAAAAAACCATCATAATAGTCACATGGGAACCGCTTAGAACTACATTTAATGACACACTCTAACACAAACAAAAAAACCCATCATAATAGTCACATGGGAACCGCTTAGAACTACATTTAATGACACACTCTAACACAAACAAAAAAAACCATCATAATAGTCACATGGGAACCGCTCAGAACTACATTTAATGACACATTCTAACACAAACAAAAAAAACCATCATAATAGTCACATGGGAACCGCTTAGAACTACATTTAATGACACACTCTAACACAAACAAAAAAAACCATCATAATAGTCACATGGGAACCGCTCAGAACTACATTTAATGACACACTCTAACACAAACAAAAAACCCATCATAATAGTCACATGGGAACCGCTTAGAACTACATTTAATGACACACTCTAACACAAACAAAAAACACCATCATAATAGTCACATGGGAACCGCTCAGAACTACATTTAATGACACACTCAAACACATTATACCAAAAAACCCATAGTAGTCACATGAGAAACTCTTAGAACTACATTTAATGACACACTCTAACACATACCCAAAACATCATAATAGTCACATTTACTTATTGTATTTTTACATTGCTTATAGTCCTGTCAACAGCAATGGTCTTCTCAGGACTGTCACCACAGTAAACATCAAACACGTCAAAAACATCCTACATGTATTTACTTTACAAACAACCTGAAAATTACAAAAATATGTTTGTTTGTTGTCGTACCCTGGCTTAAAGACTCCAGGGATCATCCCAACAGCCGAAGCACTTGAACACTATGGTACAAATGCAGCAGCTAGGGATGAGAACATTACGTGTGTGACCGTTTTTGATTACCCCGCCACGTGGGCAGCCACACTCTGACTTCGGAAGATTACAAAAATATAAAACAATTTATTACATGACACTTTCATCATTGTACCCTATAGCCCATAAATCTGGACAGTATTAGGTATTATTAGGCATTAGGTACTTTATAATCACAGAGGCATCTGTGAAATTTGGGTTGCTCCCACATGGAGAGCGCGTCGCATGCGATGTGTGATTGACAAGGAAGGAGAGGCGGGGGGGGGGGGGGGGGGGGGGGGGGGTAAATTTTGACCAAATGACAACTTTTTTGTTGCCACTGGGTTTAACGTGTGCTAAGTGCATGGGCACACGGGACCTCGGTTTATCGTCGCATCCAAAAGACTCCACATTCAGACCGTAAGGCCTAGTGCAAAGTGAGAGGAAAAATCCCCTGTACCGAGGTTCGAACTCAGGTTTACTTGACACAAAGCGAATGCGTTACCACTGTGCCACTCTACATCGAGCCATTCCGCTCTGCTTATAGGATCCAGGTTAAAAGAACAGTAAAAAAGGATAGGGTTACCCGACAGACTGATGTGTTGTTCCTAAAAAAGGATAACAAATACATACTACTAACAAAAAATACATAAAAAGGCCATACAATTATAGGCAAATATGCACTGCAGAATGGACAACATGTGCTCACCCAAGTGTGCAAACTCTCACGCCCAGATGCCAGTGAACAATTAAAAAAAACCTGGCATGTCATAAATTCTAAAAAGGAAAAATGTGAAAGGGTTATATAAATTAAAAAAAGGCAGGAGAATGGACCAATAAGGCAGAAAAAAGTAGACACCAGAAAGCAAAAGAAACAAAAAAGGCAGAGTTAAAGAGGGCGATAGAGTAGGGGAAGTTACTAGCATAGAACTTCCAGAAGATGGGGGAACTGTTTCTACTGAAAGACCCACGGGAGGGCCCTATCCGCGTAAGCCAGCTTAAGCCGTTGCCTGCCTCCTACGGCGAGGATGTGCGGTTGGACTTTAGGAGGCTGCTGGGCTACTCTCCGTAAGCCCCCCCCACCATGATAGGTGGAAGCCCGCCGGGGAAATAATACTAAATAGTCACATAGAAACCTCTAAAAAGGAAAAAATTGCACCCATGACAGTGCCAATGATGAATCAGAGCGTTGATTGTGGGCACTCAATTGGACGACGAAGAAGAAGAAGCCAACAAAAATCGTAATGAACTCTGTAGCACACACTGACTGGACAAAAAGCCAACAAAAATCGTAATAAACTCTGTAGCACACACTGACTGGACAAAAAGCCAACAAAAATCGTAATGAACTGTAATAATAATAATGAATAATATTTATATGGCACAATATCCTGATAAACACAGCTCAAAGCGCCTTACAATAACAAATTACAATCAATAGTGTCATACATAAACATTATATATGTACATGGCATGCAATCAACAATCAAGAATACATCAGAAATCAAAAATACTTGTACTATAGGAAAAAATAAAAAGTTAATTGGACACACACAGACTCTCTCCCCTCCTCCCTCCCTCCCCTCTACGCCACCCCACCCTCCATACTTGTCAAAATATATTTGAATCTATAATCAATAATATTTAGAACACGATTACACAGGTCACAAGTAAACAGAGAGAGAGAGAAAGAGGGAGCCATAGGGAGAGCTAAAGAAAAAAAGAGAGACAGACAGACAGACACAGAGAGACAGACAGAGATAGATAAGGCAGGGTTGTCCAGCTCCCTGTATGGAGGCACGAGGCATTCATCTACTGCCCCAGGTAATGTTATGTACAGATCATTTTTCATCTAACTCTTTTCCTCTTTCGGGCTTTTTTTTTCTAAGAATAGATGCCAGTCATGCTTTGAGTATTATAAACACTAACAACTCGTCATTCACTGGCAATAACTAATTCAGACAGAAAGTAAAGTTTGAAAGGGATTTCAAATAAAATGTATTTCAAAGCAGTTACCTTACTTTTGAGCAAATGCAAACAGATAACAATCCCTGTCAGGCAACATAATAGTCTGAAGTCCAATCCTCTGAAAACCTGCGGTACAAGGGCCATCAAGACCCCAGACTATAATGGGATAGCACTGAAATCAATTCCCAGCATGACCAAAAAGGCTTTATGCAGTGAGAAATCACTATAAAATGCTATTTTAAAAAAAAAGATATCTCTTTCAGAAATTCTCAATCCTCTGAAATTAGCTGATCCTCTGACAATTATGATGCCTGACTCATTGAAAAACGACACAAAAAAGACAAATTCTTCAGCTCTAAAAACCTATTAATAACAAATGCTGTTTTTTCACCAGCTTAAGAAAAACAAAAAAGACGGCATTTTTGGGACACTTGGATTGGATGATGTGAAACCGTTTTACCCAGTGAGATATGATTTTGCTATTCACTGCGCAACTTTCCATGGTGTCGGTAATGGATCACAGATATATGTGACAGAATCCTTCCACTAGATTCCAATGGCTGGGGTGCACAACGTGTGTTACTGCAGTGTACAGTGCTACTGATGTTTTCTCTGAATATGTCTCTTTAAATGCTGTGAACGACTGAAAGCAGCAGGACAGTGAGGACAGCTGTGGGGTTTTTCTCCAGAGTGAATCAGGCGATGTTCTGCCAGATAACTGGATCTGGCAAAACCTTTCCCACAGTGTGAACACACGTGGGGTTTGTCATCTGTGTGGGTCATGCGATGTTTTTTAAGAGTACTGGAGTCAGCAAAGCCTTTTCCACAATCTGAACACACATGGGGTTTTTCTCCTGTGTGCCTTCTCTTATGCACTGTTAAATTGCTAAGGTCAGAGAAAGCTGCCCCACAGACATCACAGACATGGGGTCTAGCACCCTCATGAACTGACTTTATGTGGCCCTGTAAATGACCTGACTCTTTAAAACCACTATCACAGTGTGGACACTTGTATGGCCTCTCCCCTGTGTGGATTCTTTTGTGTATTGTCAGCCTACCTGCCTGAGAAAAACCCTTACCACACACCTCACACACAAAAGGTTTACTCCCAATGTGTATCAGCTCATGTGTCTTCAAATAACAAGCACGAGAAAAGCTCTTACCGCATGTATCACACACAAAAGACTTAATGCCACTATGAACCGAAAAGTGTGACTTCAGGCTTCCAAGTGAAGAGAAAGACTTAGCACAGACATGACAGACATGGGGTCTGGCCCCTTCATGAACTGACTTTATGTGACCATGTAAATGACTGGACTGCTTAAAATGGCTGTCACAGTGTGGACACTTGTAAGGCCTCTCCCCTGTGTGCATTCTCGTGTGTTTCGTCAAACTAGCAGCTTCAGTAAAACCCTTACTGCACACATCACACACAAATGCCTTAACACCACTAATATGAATCAATTTGTGTTTCTTCAGATCGAAAGGTTTAGAAAAAGACTTTCTACAGACATCACACACATGCTGTCTTTTTTTCTTTCCAGTTTTATCATCAGCATTGCTGTCATCAACCTTCTTTTCTGCTTTTGTTTGTTTGTTGCCATGGCTATCTGCCTCCTTGTCTATGTCAGTTTTGTTGTAATTACCAGCATCACATCTGTCAGGTGTGGAGGGTCCAGGTAACACCATGTGCAGTTTCTCTCCATGAACTGACGCCAGGTGGAGTTCCAAACTGCTGACCAGCACAAAGGCAGCAGAACAAAGGTAGCACTCATGACTGGTGTTCAGAGACAGCAGTGACCCAGAAGAGTTGTCAGACTTGGGCTGTTCTGTGCTGTAGACAGTTGTGGGCTGATCTGGTGAGTCTTCCTCCATGGACCATGCTGGCTCCAGCTTCTGTGAAAACAAATGCACAATACAAAGCAACATTTTTCTTTCAGTCATCATCTTCTTAGATTTCAATAAAATGCTAAGGCTAAGTGTTGAGTGTTAATATTTGTTCTTTTCTTTTGGAAGAGGGGGTCTAAAAAAGTCACATACAAACATCCCTGACCTTAACACTATTGTGACTGGCACTGCATCAGTGAAACCACTCTGCTGGCCTGAGGCTGCACTGGAAAAATTATTGTTGAATGAATGCTTGTAATCAAACATTGTTTAAGAGCCTAAATGAAGTCTGATATGCACCAAACTTTCTGTACTTTATGAAAAATGGATGCTTAATTCAATTTTATGCTTTGTGAAAATATTGCATGAACGATTTACAGCCTAACATGCTGCTTGACTTCGAGATCAAACTCTGCGACGAGATCGAACGATTCTGCCAATAACAACACTTTTTGTTGTCATATTCTCACTCATACTGGGCACTCACTGTTCAATTTAATCAGTACTTACATTATTTTCAATACTTTCATCCTTAAAACATGACTGATTGCCAGCATTACTTTCATCTTCATCAAGTTCGAGCAACCAAACAATCTCCTCGCCACTCAGACCTCTAAATTTTGACAATTTTCGTGCAAAAATCTCCTCAAATTTCGACTGCACACGAACGAGCAATTCCATTTCCGTTTCAGTATTCCGGGGAAGTAACTGTAAAATCAAACAAGAAAAGTCCGCTGGTATAATAGGGAGTTTTGTACCTTAGACCGTTCTACCTACGATTGGAGGTTCCCGGCAGATAGAGATGTTCTGCTGAACCTACGATCAGAGGTTCCCATCACGGAGGTGTTAAACAGATCTGTGTGTGATTGCTTGCCACAAACAAATGGAAAACATTTGCTGGTGCTCCATCTTTTATGCTACATAGTTCAGCTTTGTTATACCGGGGTACAGTTAAAACTCGGACAAGGGTAGTAAACACACACATGATTTTATTTTGCCTGCTATTAGGATAATTACAGACAGCAAACAATTTGGCTTGGCTACAACATAACAAAAAGATTAAAAAACACACACATATTAATAGTGACTGTAAAAACACATGAGACAATGATAGTACTCACTTTATGTTCAGTCCTGTCCCTGGGAAAACCTGCAACACACAATTATCAACTGTTTACTCTGGACATCAAAACATAACCATCTTCTGTCAAGATAAAGTTAACAGTGAAAGGAATAAACTTTTTTTTAACATTACTTGTGTTAATTCATCGAAAAAGACAAAATGCAAGACAAATTTTCACTCTTCTTCCAGTTTAAAAAAAAAGTAAACTATTTCAACATGTTAAAAATAAAATCATGTCAGTGACAAGTGAGATCAATGACATTTTACACATTACTACTTGGTGAGTTTATCCCTCTTTCTGTTTGTTTTTAAACTTTGATAGAATGTCCTACAGTGCACAAACACTGTTCCCAATTACCATATTTTATTGTACGGCGAATTATTTAGATTTGGTTATTACACTTTCTTATTATTTTGTTCATCATATAAGACACATGGGTCTCTCTCAGTCGGCTCCAGGACAATATGCCCCCAGACAATATGCCCCCGGACAGTTCGCCCTGGACAATTTGCTCTGGGGGACAATTCGCCCTGAGGACAATTCGCCCCCGAGAATGTTCTGTTGTGTTCGTTCTTAACACACACACACACACACACACATGCATGTACACACACACACACACAAAAAATGTGTGCGCATTTGCAAGACAAAATCAACACACATAAGCTTGCATCTGAGACAATTATCAAACAACACACTATTTCACTTCACACATATTCATCATACATAGTACACATACACACACAAACACGCGTACACACACGTATAAAATGCACATACGTGTGTGGACGCACATACAGACATACAGATATTATGCAAAGTTTTCATTGTGATTAAAAGGACAATAGTACAGTAGTAAAATTCTCATAATCCTCTGCACAGACGCACAGATGAGAGAGACAGCTAGAAACATTCTTCTCATTTGTTGATGTCTTCAGAAATTTCCAGATAGTTGGATAATGGACAATATTACTCGTATAGTTGTAAAAATCTCAATCCTCTTTGCACAGATGCACAGACAACAAGAGAGAGATACAGACAGACAGAAATTAAGAGACAGACAAACAGAGAAACAGAAACATTTTCATTTTCTTCTTTTTGTCTCCAGAAATTTTCCACAGAGAGAGAGAGACAGACAGACAGACAGACAGGCAGACAAACAGACATAAATATTCTCATCTTTTTTTTTAAACGTCTCCAGAAATTTTCAGATAGTTGCATGATGGCATGTATAAAGGGGGCGAAATGACCAGGGGTGAATTGTTCGGGGGCGAATTGTCCTGCTCCCCTCTCAGTCTGGGAAAAAAGTACCGCCTCATAGTCCATAAAATACGGTACACCGTCAGGGCTTCTGAAAACGTACAGATTGTGCGTATTTACGCACTAGAGCCCTCAAACCACCCCTTAGAATCTGATACTGCGTGAGATTTACCCTTTAAAATCTCATTTAGGGGGTGAGATGACGCATTAAAATGATGACGCGTGCGTGAACACAACCGTTACTTATCAGTAAGTTAATGACGTTCTTCATATTTCAATCCTCTGCTAGGCCTTTCTGCCACAATATGTCTGGGCTAGATCTTAAATTCTATTGGATCGTGCAGAAAGCCCAAATCATTGAAAGCTCATTGTACATGGGGGAGGGTGGGGGGTGGAGCTTCTCCCATGTTTTTGTCTTTGTCCCTTAAAATGTGCAACTGGGGGTGAAAATACCTGTAAAAATTCTAAACAGGGGGTGAGCTTACCCCCTAAGAGGGGAAAAGATCAGAAGCCCGAACTGCGATTTCTGTTGATTTCTGTTGAAGACAGTCCAAGTGCCACTGACCTGAACTCTGGTGCTCTGTAGTCCACTGAAGTGCTGAGTCATCAGAATCATCCAACTCTGTGTTGAAGTTGACCCCTGACATCTCTGCTTCATCAGGTGATGTCATTCGGTCACAGCGTCTGAAATCACACAGCACACAGATAGCAGAGATAGTCATTTTTTGGTCAACAGTTTTAGAGCCAGAATACTCTCCAGTTTTTATTTCAAATGATTATTATTTCCATTGTGCCAAACAGACACATCAAAGTACTGATGCTAAATGCTGCAAGGAGTATTTTTGTTCTCCTTCCTTTTTAATCAGCCTCCTTCATCAGGTATCTCTCAACCTTTAACCCCTTCCCTGTCAGCCATGCGTCTATTGGCTACTGCAAAGTACACCTTTTGCAAGAGTGAATGCCCTTGGTGGGTGGGGGAAGATGGTTCAGTACTGACCAAACAAGGATATAATTCTCGCCAATAACCCTATTTGAGGCCACTAAATGGCTGCCTTTCGCAAAAATGAATGCCCTTGTCAGTACTGACCAGCAAGAGCATCACTCTCACTGTCAAGGGCGTTAATAACCCTAGTTGCAGAAGCCTATACAACAGGCAGTATGATAGCATTGACGAAGTCATACGTTTTTATGTTATAACTTTGGAATGCTGGTTTTTGTTTCAGAACAGTTGGCAGGCACAAATTCATTTCCAGACCATTTTGTCAGACTGAGTCTGATAGATCCTTTTTCTATTTCATTAAAAAAAAGAGTTAACTTCTTTTTTTCTCTGGCAGTGAAGGGCTAAACTTCTTCTTTTCACACTTAACCCCCAAAAGAAAATGTTGCATATCCTGCTCCCATCCCCAAGTAAACATTGAAGAACCCCACCCCCTCATATAAAGAACATCTGATTATATTAAGGCACAACAACAAAAAGTTGTCTGTTTCCGGTAACCCGACCGAGCCTAGTTTTTGCTGCCAACCCTAATTGTTTTTGGGGACGAGTTTCAAAAAAAAAGAAAAAAAAAAGCAATTTGAGCAGACGATTCAAGGGAAAAACAACCATTGCACTCTCACTCGGCGTAGTCAAGGACCGTTACTCGCGCAGATTTTCTTGATCAACATCCGCCAACACAATGGCGGGCACAAGGCACGCGATTGCCATTTCTATGTCTAAATGCGATCATGCGGATGCAGTGAAATTCACATGTTTCACCAAATACGGCAAAAATCTTGCACCGCAAAGAAAAAGAAAAGAAAAAAAAGGCCTACCTACCTACCCTATTTTTTGTGGCCATGTTCCCGGAAACAGACATATATTTTTTGTTTGGCCTAATAAAATGCAGGATTTCACAAAGTCTCAGGAAAATCTAAAAATAAAGTTGTAGGTTTGGGGAAATCCAAAAAAACTAAACAACAAAAATAAAAACAAAACGGTATTGTTTTTATTTTTGTTGTTCAGAGTTTTGAATTTCCCCAACCCACCACTTTATTTTTAAATGTATCTGTATACAGTAGAAATCGCTTAAGTCAAAAGGGACTGAATTTTTATTTTCTTCTTCTTCGTTCACTCAGTTTCCTGTCATATGAGTGTAGATGCATCATGCTGCCGTTATGCACCTAACTAAGAAATAGTTAGGCCCAGCATGTGCCATGTCCGACTTCGGCTCAAGGTCTTTTTTTAAGAATTTATAGAAAAAAAGCAAAAGAATGGACCAGTATGATAGAAAGACAGCAGATGACAGTAAGCAAGGGAAAAGGCAGAGTCAAAGAGAGTGACAGATCAGAGGAAGCTACAAGCACATAACTTCTAGAAGGTGGGGGAACTATTTGTACAAAACACACACACACACACATACACACACAGTATCCCCATGGGGGTGGGGGGGGGGGGGAGTTATTTTGAAATAGCAAATATTAATATTTTGAGCTAAAAAGACTTTTCAATATAGAGATTATTATATTGGGGCCCAAACATTATTGTGAGTTATCCACGTAATCCAGTTATCCATTTTTGAGTTATCAGTTCTCTACTGTATATTCATTATCTCTGAAGAAAGGTAAAACCTATACAAGTACAGTACTACACAGTCATTGTCTCACCTTAAGTTCATAGAGAACTCCTGCTTCTTGCCTGGCCTCTGATCCCCAGATGACACAGAACCAGCTTGTACTGCAGTAGTGTCCTCAGTCCATGTCACAGTTTTCACTGGCTGAAATAAAGAAGTAGCTTCAGCAGCACGACACATAGCGATGCAGGTCTCCAGACTCAGATCAGCTTCTTGCAACAGTCGCTTTCTGGTAGAGCTGTCTTTGATGCCTAAGACAATTCTGTCTCTCAAAAGACTGTCTTTCAAGCAATCACAGAAATTACAGGTTGAAGCAAGAGTGCATAGAGCAGAAATATAGTCATCCACAGTCTCATGAGCCTTCTGCTTTCGAGTGTTGAACATGTATCTTTCATGAGTTTCACTGTTCTTTCCTAGGAAACGGTTGTCAATGATGATATTGTCCACTGAGTGGTCTGCTGCTTGCTGCATTCCACTGTACATGGTGATAGTCAATCCTTCAGGCCAGACTCAAGAGACTTACAGCAAGACAAGGATTTGAAAAAAAATAAAGATATTTTGCACACAGGCTGCAATTGACTTCTTGAGGACCTCTGGGGGAAAAACAAGTGTTTTCCTTTTAGTCTTGCACTGGAGTATTATGTCATTTAAAAAAAAATTCTTTAACCCTTTCACCGCCAAAGTCGCATTTTAGCACCACAGTGATTTAACACCTATGTAACTAAAAGGCATCAAATTGGGGTCTATTATCCAAAGACCCTATTGTCTTAGTTTTGGGAAGTAAGGATAGACCTTATTTTATGCATGTCACAGAAGAATCCCCAATACTGCAGATGGATTTTGTTCTTTACCTGGGCAGGTAAATTTAATGGCAATATTTGGCTGAAATATGGCTGGCGGTGAAAGGGTTAAACAGAACATCAATCTGTCACAGTTCTCTTTTTATTCCCTCTTTTTCAGCTCTTGTACATTACCAATAGTTTCCCACAAACATAAAATACTAAAAGATAATGAAACGCATAATGAGCGATGATTGATAAAGTAAACCACAGCCTTCTGCTTCACAAACTTGACATGTACGGCATTCGAGGAAGTGTCAACAGATGGGTGACTGACTTCCTCTACGGCCGATGCTAAGCAGTCATACTTGAGTTGAGGGCACTGAGTTCAACTACATCAGTGTCCAGTCTGGTGTACCACAGGGGTCGGTGTGTAACTGTCTAAGAGGTGTGTAAAGGTTCAGAAGATCAGTGAGATAAGAGGCCAGACCATTCAGGGAAACAGAGCAGAGAGACCTTATATGTTCGTTAAAACTAAGATATGGATCCACAACAAGTGAACAACTCCCAGGCCTTCAATGTAAAAAAAAGAAAGAAGTATTTCTGATGAATAAAAAAAAGTCCAGGTAAAGGTCAAGATGTGCCCCCACCCTACATTTCTCGGTTAATTGTATTTTTCCGTTTTTGCCTTTCTTAAAGCTGTATTTTAGGAACCTTTTTACCTAATAACCTTTTTGGAATACTAACCCTATCCCTAACCCTACCCCCCACCCTATAAGACGGAAAAACGCAACGAACCACAACTGTGACAAATCGCGGTGTATTGCAGTACTTAGTGGGGGGTAGGGTAGGTTTAGGGCTAGGGTTAGGGTTAGGGTTAGCATTCCAAAAAGGGAATTAGCTGAAAATGTTCCTAAAACACAGCTTTATGTATGGTAAGAAAGGCAAAAACGGAAAAATACAATTAACCAAGTAATGCAGAGGTGGGGGGGGGGGGGGGGGGGTGGCACTGGTAAAGGTAAAGATGTGCCACCCCCCCCACCCCCCACCCAAAAACAACCGAGAAAGGGCGTAAAAGGGCCGTTCAGGCTGAACTATACTACTAGAGTCTCTAGTAGAGATATAAATGACCACTACTCACTAGGACCAGTTACACAAATCAACCAGCGTGTTTTTGTGTGTGAACTACTAGACTACTACTTATACTAAGTAAATCAAATGCACTCTTCTGTCTAAGGCCTAACTTTTCTTCTCAGGCTTTGAGCCATTTCTTCCGGCATAAGTGGTAGAACCTCCCGGTTCCGTGGCAAAATAATCAAAAAGAGTTGATTGTGGCCACGCACAGCGAAGAACTTCAAGAAGAGCAAGTTCATTGATTTACAGGGACAGGAACTTACGTCAGCACTAAAGGGAGATTACTTCGTAGTTCTACCTGCACACTTCCTTCCTAGGAAACTTGGAAAAGAAAGGCAAAATGTGTGTAAATTGTTCTCCCCCGTCCCCTCTTCTGTTTCTTATGTTCTGTTTACTATATTTATTTATCTGTTTTTCTTCCTTGTTGTGACTTAGCTGTGCGCACGACCAACGTTTTTCTTTTTTTTTTACATCGGCAGAATTTTATTGAAGGAGGCTAATTAATGGGAAGAAGAAGAACTGAACATAGTGCACATGATTAGTGATTAGTCTGAAGCTTTCAGACTCTAAATTTGTATTTTTGTAAAAATGGTGTTCTATCATTTCCCATAACATTGAGTTTAGTCTCACTCTGCTGACCCAGGGTAGGAACGGTATGTATAAAACACGATACCGCCCGAAACCATACGATACCGCACGATACCTAGTAGTTATATTCAAGTAAGGGGGCCATTAATATATTACCTGCGTTTCAGTGATTGTGTTAGGTTATTCTTCCAAGTTTCATCAGGATTTATGATATTACACCCACGCACACGCACACGCACGTGTCTAAAAATGAACCGTTTTGAAAATGCAAATGGCTTCCAACAGACCGTCCACCAAAACATTAGGATTAGGATTAGGATTAGGATTTAGGGACTCAAAACATAGCCGTAAGGCTTTCCTGTCCCATCTTTTAATTTATTTAGTTGTTTGTCTCGGTCTGTCGCACACTCAGTTTTTGTTAATATTATTCATCGTAATCATACATAACTGCCTTATAGTCATTCCATTCGTCGAGAAGGTTTTTAAAAATGTTAGTATTCTGTGCTCTTTTCATGTTAGGTGGTAATTTATTCCATACAGGTGCAACTCTGTTAGTAAAATAAAATTTTCTATTATTAGTCCTGCAGTGTTGAATAAATATTTTGTCGGTACTGTTCCTTGTTTTGTCAAAATCTGATATTGTGAATAAGTCATGTACATTTAGGTCATCTACACTATTAAATATTTTATAAGTTTGAATTAGGTTACCCCTAATTCTCCTTGCCTTTAATGTAGGTAAATTTAATTCTTTCAACCTGTCTGAATAAGAAACATTTTGAAGACCTTGTACTAACTTAGTTGCTCGTCTCTGTACTTTTTCTATCAAAGCTGACTGTCTCTTTAAACCTGGATACCAAATACAATTTCCATATTCTAAATGAGGTCTTACTAAACCTTTGTACAAGCATAAAAAAGTATCCTTGTCCAAGAAAGAAAACGTTCGTTTAATTATACCAATTTTCTGATTTATACAGTTTAAGTCACCAGCTTTACGACGGATTTTAGCAATTTGCATCATGATATTGCCTTCGATTGACAAAGTGGTTCGTTCATTCAAATAACCATTACCACGGAGAGAGAAAAAAGAATATTAATTTTACAGATCTATTGCAGTAAAGTTGACGGTCTCTGTATAGCCAACTTGAAATGTGACCTTGCAATCTTCGTGTTTTCCGAAGAGAGAGAGAGAGAGAGACGCACACACATACACACACACAGTCTTTTTTTAATTCTTAGAAACACCCTTTCGATCATGGGTATGTCCCCATTACATTCCGTGTAGAGGGTATCATGCGGTATCGTATGGTTTCGGGCGGTATCGTGTTTTATACATACCCGGGTAGGAAGTGTCTTGCTGAGTGATATTCTTCACTTTCTCTCTTCAGATGTACAGAGAAACTAAAGTACTATAGTATAGTATAGTATAGTGTGGGACTGGCTCAAGCCTAAGCCTCGCGGCTTATAAACGTCCCTTCATTGACACTGTTTTGTTTGCATAAGCATGCCTTTTAAAATTATGATTGTAATTCAATCATCATGTTCAAAAAATAGTTGACTAAAATTTTCATCTTTGTCAAGGAGATTTTTGAAGGTATTTAGTGTTGATGCTCTTTTTAGGTTAGGTGTTAGTAAATTCCAGAGGTTAGCAACTCGATTACTAAAACAATGTTTACGCCTGTTGGTATTACAACGATGTATATGTAATTTTCCCTCTTGATTTCTAGTGCTGTTATAAATGGATAGTGCAAAAAGAGAATCAATGCTAATGTCATCTAAGTTGTTAAAAATTTTGTACATCTGTATAAGGTCTCCCCTAACACATCTTCCTTTTAATGAATGAAGGTTTAACATTTTTAATCTATCTTGGTAATCAAAATCTTTACAATTTTTAACCATCTTGGTTGCTCTCCTCTGTACCCTTTCAATAGAAGCTGACTGACGTTTTAGATACGGGTACCAGATGATATTACCATACTCTAAAGTACAAATTAAACAGTTGAAGAAAAAAACCAACCATTGAGTGAGAAAAAAAGATCAAGAGAAAGGAATAATAAAGATTGAATGTGGGTTTTTTTATGATTATTGCAGATGTCCTTGCCACATGGGAAACTGGCCACAGAAGAGATGGACCATGTCAGGGAATATTCTGCAGACTCAGCTGTGGAGTTTGTTCTTGTGAGCATAGTTCTTTCGTTTAAATTGCAGAACTTTAGAATTTTAGATATGTTGGAAAAGATACATTTACAATGGAACCTCCCTGTTGAGACCTTCCTTATCCAGACTCCCTTCAAGAATGTGACCAAAACTTTTAACTGATCCCTCCCCCTTCTTATCTGGACTACTGAGTGTTCACCTCCCTGTTAAGACCCCTCCCTATTAAAGACCTTTTGGGGTCCGATTGTTCATGGTCTTAAAAGGGATGTTTCACTGTACAGTATTTGTCCTCTGTTTCAGTGCTGTCCATTCATCTAGTCCTGCCTACCTCTCTGATCTCTTTCACCTGTACTCACCCTCCAGGTCTCTCCGTTCCTCTTCTGACAAACTTATCCTTTCTATTCCTCTTACTATCACTAAGACAAATGGTGAACGTTCATTTTCTTTCAGCGCCCCTTCTGTCTGGAACACCCTACCATATGAACTTCATTCTGCTAAATCTTTCCAGTCTTTCAAAACCGCTCTTAAAACTCACCTCTTCCGGCAATACCTCTGATTTCTTCTTTGTCCTGTTTCCTGCCTTAAAATGTCCCCCACATTGTGGGTGGGTGGGTGTGCGCGCGTATGTGGGTGTGGGCGTGTGCGTGCGTGCGTGTTGTGGCTGTGTGCATGTTTGTGATAGTTGATATTGTAGTAGCTTATTTATGATTTATGTATTCATTTAAACAATTGTGAAGCGCCATGAGCTCAAGAGAGAAAGGGCGCTCTATAAATGTTATTTATTAGTATTATTATTTAGTCTTAAGTGGGAGGTACCACTGTACAAAATACTAAATATTGTACAGTGGAACTTCCCTATCAGTAAAAAATCTAGAATCCACAAGACAAGTCTATTGGTGACATTCATTGCCTTGAGTTTGGTTCCCAGAAGATGTGGTTGGATGGTATTAAAAGCAGAAGAGAAATCAATGAAGAGAATTCTGACAAAAGAATTTTGGTTGTCTAGATGAGTGTATGCATTATGTAAAAGTGTGAATGTTGCATCATCTGTTGATCTGTTCTGCTTGTATGCAAACTGAAGAGGGTCAAGGTGCTCTGTTGTGGTCTTGAAGAGACGTAGGATTATTTTTTCAAAACATTTCATAACAATTGATGTGATAGTCATTGAGGCAAGATGGACTGCGTTTTGGGGGGACTGGGCATATAATAGAGGACTTCCACTGAGCGGGAATTGTACAAACTCTAAGAGACCAGGAGAACAAAGAACTAAAGACATCTGATAGTTGAGAAGCACAAACTTTCAGAATTCGGCCACTAATACCATCTGGACCCTTTGCTTCCCTAACATTTAGACATGAAGACACAGACTGTACTACACTTTGTTCTACATCATACTGTTCTTCATCCTCCCCCTCCCTCCCAATCCCATTATGCAAGTCATTTACAATAGAGTTTAACTCGCTGCTGAAGTCTTGGTTGTCAAACCTGCAATAGAACGTGTTTAGTCGGTTAGAGAAATCTTGCAGGTTGTCGTTACTATTACTGCTACAGCTCTGAGTATGTTTTGTAGTTCCTGACATAAGTTTAATCCCTTTCCAGGCATCCCGCATATTGATGATATTCCCTGACTGAAACTTTAGCTCTACCCTATCTTTGTATTGTGTTCTGGCTTCCTTTATTTCCTTCCTAATCTTTGCCTGTACTTCACAACGCTTAGCTGTATCCCCTGAACTAAATACTACTTTCTTCTCATTAAGTGTTGTCTTAAGAGACTTGGAAACCCATGGCTTATTATGAGGAAATATCTTAACAGTTTTAGTGGGCATTATCATATTTTCACAAAACAAAACATAATCAGATATTACTTCTGTGGCTTCATGAATACTATCGTTAGAATCCAGAAGCACATTCCAGTTGGTACAATCAAAACATCCTTGTAACTCAATGCGACTTTCTTCTGACCAGCACTGTACTATCTTAGCTACAGGGTGTGTGTGGATGCGTTGTCTGTATGCTGGAAGGAGATGAATGGTGTGATCTGACATGCCAATTGGTGGGATAGTGTGAGATTTGTAGGCTAATGGTATATTTCCGTAACATAAGTCGATCGTTTTGTCTTTCCGTGTAGAACAAGTGATGTGTGGTGTGTGTGTGTGCGTGCATGTGTATTTGTGTGTGTGTGCGTGCGCGTGTGTTTGTCTGTCCTGTTTTCCCATTCTTCATTAGTGAAATTAAGTGCATTGAACTTGAAGTCTTCACAGCTTGAATTGCTTTCTCTAACAAAGTACACAACATGCCCGACAATTCATGGGGCGCAGACACTGCTAATCCATTGTTGTGGGGTGGAATGAGTTAAAAGGTATTGAAACAGTTGCAATGTTTGTTTTTACAGAAGCTGGAACCAGCATGGTCCATGGATGAAGACTCACCAGATCAGCCCTCAGCTGTCTACAGCACAGTACAGCCCACACCTGACAACACTTCACTGCTGTCTCTGGACACAAAGCACTCATGCTACCTTTGTCCTGCTGCCTTTGTGTTGATCAGCAGTTTGGAATTCCACCTTGCATCAGTTCATGGAGAAAAACTGCACATGGTGTTACCTTGGTCCTCCACACCTGACAGATGTGATGCTGGTAACTGTAGCAACACAGACATTGATCAAGAGGTAGATAGCAATAGCAAAGGAAAAATGACAACAAATAAAGTTGATGACGATGATAGCAACAAAAAGAAAAAGAGTAGACAGTCTGTGTGTGATGTTTGCAGAAAGTCTTTCTATGACTCCAGCACTCTTAGGAAACACAAACTGATTCACAGCAGTGTTAAGGCATTTGTGTGTGATGTGTGCAGTAAGAGTTTTACTCACGGTAGTCTATTGACAAAACACAAGAGAATCCACACAGGGGAGAGGCCTTACAAGTGTCCACACTGTGACAATAGTTTTAAACAGTTAGTTCATTTACAGGGCCATACAAAGTCAGTTCATGTACGTGCCAGACCCCACGTCTGTGATGTCTGTGGGGCAGCTTTCTCCATGACTTCTAATTTAAAAGTACACAGGAGAATTCACACAAGTGAAAAACGGCCATGTGTGTTCAGACTGTGGGAAAGGCTTTGCCCACTCTTGTGGTCTAGCACACCATCGTCTGACCCACACTGGAGAAAAACCTCATGCATGTCCAGACTGTGGGAAAGGTTTTGCCCGTTCCAGTAATCTAGCAGAACATCGTCTGACTCACTCTGACCAGAAATCCACCAGCTGTCCTCACTGTCCTTATGCTTGCAGGAGGTCACGTGATTTGAAGAAACACATAGAGAGAAAACATCAGTGAAACTGTTACAATAGATGGCCACTCGTAATTCCAATTTTACAAGTCAGTGTGCACAAATTTTGTACTTCTAATTTTATGCCCAAATCACTGAATCAATGGTCAACTTAAGATGCTCATTTCAACGCCAGGGGGCAATCAAACCAGTAGGGGCTTAGCGCGTGATATTCTAAGTAAAAATGAATATTTATGAAAGACACCAAAGTAATCAGAATGAAAGTTGGTGGAATTGTTTCCTGATGGTGACATCTATGGTGTCAAATAGCAAGCTAGGCAAACTCACTAACTGTGGTGTTGATTTTTTTTAGATTAAAAAATGTGCGGAGAACCAAAGGGACAAGCTGTAGTCCGCAGATGCAGTCATAGTATTTTATTTTATTTTGATTCTTTTGTTCTGTTCTTTGAATTGAGCAGAGAGTACAATTTATGGCTTTGCTGATAGTTGTATCAGTACTTTTTGGCTTTTCCACAAGAAGAATGATAGCATTTTCTGGCATTCAACCTCAATCAATAGTCAGCTCAAATTAATCTTTTTCCCTATCTAGCATTGATGCTGGCAAAGGAAATTTATTCTTTTTCTTCTCTTTGTGGCCCATGGTCATTCGGTTGATCATTCTGAATTGATTGTATTGTTTACTGTTTTGTGTTAATGTTTATGGTTATAGCAGATGAACTTTCTGTTCAATAACAATTTTCCCTCAGGCTACATAAACACCGCGTTTGACAAAAGACATAGGATGCTATAAAACTAAATAAAAAAAATGATCGGCCTTCACCAACTAAAAATGATCAAATCCATGAATCTGTTAGGTCTGACAGTAAGGAATGGTATTAGTTATTAGGTACTTTATAGTCACAGAGGCGTCTCTGTGAAATTTGGGTTGCTCCCCTAGAGAGCGCATCACAGCCAGAGGCGTGCCACCCTTCTCTTTTTTTTTTTGGCGTGCTATTTTTGTGTGAATGATGAGGGAGGGGTGGGGGTAAATTTGGATCAAATGACAACTTTTTCGTTGCCACTGGGTTTAACATGTGCTAAGTGCATGGGCACACAGGACCTTGGTTTATGGTCTCATCCGAAAGACTTCATGTTTAGACCGTAAGGCCTAGTGCAAAGTGAGAGGAAAAAGTCCCCTGTATCCAAGTTCGAACTTGGGTTTACTTGACACAAGGCGAACGCATTACCTTTGTGCCACTCTACACCTTGAATGTGAAGAGCAGTGAATCCATGATTCTGTCAGGTCTGACACTAGTCTTCTTCTTCTTCGATCGCTCAGACAGTTTCCTCTCAATTATGAGCGCATATGTGTCATGCTGCCGTTATGCGCCTAACTAAGAAATAGGCCCAGCAAGTCCGACTTCGGCTGGAGGAAATCTTTTTGAAAGTGTTTCATGAAAAAAAGGCAGGAGAATGGACCGGTGAGGCAGAAAGATAGTAGATGACAGTAAGCAAAGGGAAAAGGCAGAGTCAAAGAGAGTGCAGTAATGAATGTGAAGAGCAGTGAATACATGATTCTGTTAGGTCTGACAGTAAGGAATGTGAAAAACAGTGAATCCATGATTCTGTCAGGTTTGACAGTAAGGAATGTGAAGAGTAGTGAATCCATGATTCTGTCAGGTCTGACAGTAAAGAATGTGAAAAACAGTGAATCCATGATTCTGTCAGGTTTGACAGTAAGGAATGTGAACAGCAGTGAATCCATGATTCTGTCAGGTCTGACAGTAAGGAATGTGAACAGCAGTGAATCCATGATTCTGGCAGGTCTGACAGTAAGGAATGTGAACAGCAGTGAATACATGATTCTGTTTGGTCTGACAGTAAGGAATGTGAAGAACAATGAATTCATGATTCTGTCATGTCTGACAGTAAGGAATGTGAAGAGAAGTCAATCCATGATACTTTTAGGTCTGACAGTAAGGAATGTAAAGAACAGTGAATCCATGATTCTGTCATGTCTGACAGTAAGGAATGTGAAGAACAGTGAATCCATGATTCTGTCATGTCTGACAGTAAGGAATGTGAAGAGTATTGAATCCATGATTCTGTCATGTCTGACGGTAAGGAACATAAAAAGCAGTCAATCCATGATTCTGTTAGGTCTGACAGTAAAGAATGTGATTTGTATGTTGTCCTTTTTGGAGATGCATTGCAAGATACACTGTTCATGTTATCTGCTCAGTCTGTGTTCTCTGTGCCCTCTGTCTGTATTTCTCTGTGGATTCTGTATTGTCTTCACCAAGGAGATTATGGTTTTGCCCCTGTCTGTGACAACATTACTGATGGTTTCAGTAAGCATTTTATTAATGGTTAGGGTATTACCCAAAGAACTGTCATCCAGTATTGGAGATGATTTGCTCTATTGTCATGGAAATACCAGTAAGGAACCTTTAGTTTACTTTTATTTGTGACTTTTGTTGACAAATAGAGGACACTTGTTTTTATTAATAATCAAAAACACTTTTTTTCTGTCTCTGTCTGTCTTTTAAAAATATAGGTAAAGGTCAAGATGTGCCACCCCTCTGCATTTCTCGGTTAATTCCATTTTCCCGTTTTTGCCTTTCTTGCCAAACATAAAGCTGTATTTTATAAACCTTTTTAGCTAATAACCTTTTTGGAATACTAACCCTATTCCTAACCCTAGGCCATTATCTAATAGGAACCCCCCCACCCCCCTCTATGTATTGCAGTGCACGGCGCCATTTGTCACAGTCGTGGTTCATTGTGTTTTCCCGTCTTATAGGGGGGGGGGTAGGGTTAGGGATATGGATATGGTTAGTATTCCAAAAAGGTTATTAGCCAAAAAGGTTAATAAAATACAGCTTTATGTTTGGTAAGAAAGGCAAAAACAGAAAATTGCAATTAACCGAGAAATGCAGGGGGGTGGCACATCTTTACCAAAATATAACCTGTCGCAAAAAGGGTTTTGGTGAAATTGTATGCATGGTTAGTATTGCCCAAAGAACTTTTCATTAAAGTTTGGAATTAATCTGTATTATCATTGGAATGTGATTTGGGTTTTTGGTGTGGTTTTTAATGACATAATTTTTGGTTTACTCATTGTAAAGGGATGTCACTATTTTTGTTGCAAAAATTGATGTATCATATTCACTTTTTCTTTAAATCATCCCATTAGTGACCAACATATGGTTTTTAATGAAGTCGTAGTTTCGACAGAGGATTTTTATTTTTGAAGTTCAGCACAATTTTAAAATGAGTAAACTCTTTCATTAGTTAACCTTTACCGGACTTCTGGGGTCGCCCACGACCCCTTGACACACAAAACATGTTATATCTCTAAAACTATTTAAGCAATCTTCATGAAATTTCATGACTGTCAAAAACGTAAATGGCTTTAAGTGTGTTAAATTTTATTAATGTGTATAAAATATAAATGACGTAATATGACGTGTAATTTTGATATACCTGTCCGGATGACGGGGGTCTCCCACGACCCCTACTTTAAAGAGCACTGCAGTGCATTGAGTAGGGGTCGTGGGAGACCCCCGCCATCCGGACAGGGATAAACACATGGTGACTCTTTGACAAGTAGGGGTTGTGGGAGACCCCCGCCATCCGGACAGGGATAAATACATGGTGCCTTTTTGACAAGTAGGGGTCGTGGGAGACCCCCGCCATCCGGACAGGGATAAACACCTCAGAATTTGCTCTTTGCTGAGTAGGGGGTCGTGGAAGACCCCCGCCATCATGTCCGTGTAGTCAAAAGCATGATCCGGTAAAGGTTAAGTCTGTGGTTCAATTTGTCTCCCTTCAATGGCACAAGCAGGCATTTTATAAGGTTGTATTTTCTTTTCATATTTTATCACTTTGCACAAAAGGGCATGCTTTTTTTCCTTCTCTTTTCCCCCCACTCTATTTGTGAACAGACAATGGAAGGAAAAACAACAACAGAAAACCATATCAGATTATAAAATGCACTGGAGAGGTTTCAAATCTGACCCCAAAAAATCCCTTACATTTTGGAGCAGACATGGGTTGTAATGTGGATACAAATATGTAGAATTGACATTAAATCTCCTCCGAAATCAGAATGTGTCGGCTGAATGCAGCGAGGACACCAGTGAAAAACTGGAAAACAGACACATACGTACTCATTGTGGCCTTATGGCCCAGGAACGCAGAAGAAGAAGAAGATATTAAATAACTTAAGATTTTTGGAGTGGACCTGTGTTGAAATTTGAATACAAATATGTAGGATTTACGTTGAATAACTTATGATTAATGTTAGTGATTAGTTGATGGTTTATCCCATAAATAACATGATCAATGTTAATGATGATTAGTTGATGGTTCATCCCATAAATAACTTATGATCAATGTTAGTGATTAGTTGATGGTTCATCCCATAAATAACTTATGATCAATGTTAATGATGATTAGTTGATGGTTCATCCCATAAATAACTTATGATCAATGTTAGTGATTAGTTGATGGTTCATCCCATAAATAACATGATCAATGTTAATGATGATTAGTTGATGGTTCATCCCATAAATAACTTATGATCAATGTTAGTGATTAGTTGGTTCATCCCATAAATAACTTATGATCAATGTTAAGGATGATTAGTTGATGGTTCATCCCATAAATAACTTATGATCAATGTTAAGGATGATTAGTTGATGGTTCATCCCATAAATAACTTATGATCAATGTTAAGGATGATTAGTTGATGGTTCATCCCATAAATAACTTATGATCAATGTTAAGGATGATTAGTTGATGGTTCATCCCATAAATAACATGATCAATGTTAAGGATGATTAGTTGATGGTTCATCCCATAAATAACTTATGATCAATGTTAGTGATTAGTTGATGGTTCATCCCATAAATAACATGATCAATGTTAAGGATGATTAGTTGATGGTTCATCCCATAAATAACTTATGATCAATGTTAGTGATTAGTTGATGGTTCATCCCATAAATATCTTATTATCAATGTTAAGGTTGTAGAGTGGCACAGTGGTATCACGTTCGCTTCGTGTCAAGTAAACCCGAGTTCGAACCTGGGTACAGGGGATTTTTTCCTCTCAATCTCATTCTGCACTAGGCCTTAACGGTCTGAACGTGGAGTCTTTCGGATGAGACGATAAACCGAGGTCCCGTGTGGCAACGAAAAAGTTGTCATTTGGTCAAAATGTACACCCCCCCCCCCCCCCCCCCCCCCCCCATCAGTGACAAAAATCGCATGCAAAATTTTGCTCCAGGTGGGAGCAACCCGAATTTCACAGAGACTACTCTGTGACTATAAAGTACCTAATACCCTAATACCTAAGGATTATTAGTTGATAGGTTCATCCCATAAATAACTTATGATCAATGTTAATGATGATTGGTTGATGGTTCATCCCATAACTCATGATCAATGTTAATGATTAGTTGATGGTTCATCCCATGACTTATGATCAAATATTAATGATGGTTGGTTGATGGATCATCCCACATGTGCTCTCTGTAGCTGAGCAGACATTAAACCTTTCACTAAAAATTTACATTTATTAAAAACTGATGTTGGGATCAAATTTGTTTTACTTAATGTGTAAGTTCATTGATGCAACTGGAGAAAAATTTAAAAAAACAGGCAAGGCAGGGGTCCAGGGGCCGTCCAGGGCCCAGGCAGGGTACAGGGCTTGGGGGTCAAGTGGCAACGCCCCCCTGAAGATGAAGAAAAAGCAAAATCATACTCAATTTGAAGCTTATTCCAGGCTTGTAAAGTGAGAATTCAACACTTTTTTCCCCTTGAACTTTGAATCCATTTTTGTGTTGGTCAAAATTTAGAAAAACAGGCGCCTCCTCGTATCCGAGGCAAGATTGCATCCATGCAAGTTTTCATTGTGTCAGTGGTTTCTATACTGAGTAGAGTTGGAGAATGGGTTTAATTACATATGTAATTTAACTAATCTTGTAATTATGACCTTTATTACATTTGTTTTTTTAATTTGTTTCCTAGTTATTGTTGTTGAGGTTAATCAATTCTGATCTTTAGATATGATAATGAGTTGATTTTGGTGGGGATAGATTCTTTAGATTTAAAATTATTTGTGCTCATGAAATAAGTTGTTTTCTAACTTGATCATTTATATTTGCAATTATTATTGTTCATGAACTAGTCTGAAACAAAAATAAACCAACTGAACCTTTACTTTGGCTTGGTGTGTTTCACTGAGTGAATGCTCCTGTTCTGTGTTTGTGTTGCCCCTGTCTTGCGTACTAACCTGTAGTCATGTGCTTGTCAGTCGTGTATGACTATCACCACCAGATAGTAAAAGAGGCAACTGCTATTTTGGAAAGCTGGGGTGGAATGTCTATAGTAGAAACACCTTGCCCAGGGCACATCCCTACTCTCTTGGCAGTGAGGACTGATGACAATTGGGATTGTCCCCATAGGCTAAGTCCCAAGGCTGCAGCAGTAAGTGTAATGCCTCCTATTTTGAAAGTTGTAGTCATTCACTAAAAACAAAGCTGTAAAATGATTATAACTGAAACTGTAAAAATATATTCAGCTCTCACTCTAAACAGAGCAGAGGTCAAAGGTGAACATCAAACGACAAACACAAATTGTGACTCACACTGCAGGCCAGTTGGTTAGGTTGGGTGGTTTATTGGGGTCACTTTGAGTTCAGTTCTCATCATCAGTGTAATTCATAGGAAATAAATGAAAACTAAACATTTACTATCACTAACAATCTCTGTGTCAATGGCGTGTACAGGTGTGTGTGTGTGTGTGTGTGTGTGTGTGTGTGTGCATGCACGTGCGTGCAAGTGTGTAAGCAATTGCATGTTAAAGCATCTAATATCATAACTTCTTGAGTTGGCTGTTATTATGACCCACTCACTCACTAATGATGGTAATGTTCAACATTTTGACAATAACAATGATTGACATAACAGTTAACACACATGCAATTCACATTACCAATGAACACATGGGCAAACCTCTTCTTGCTTTTCCGTTTCTTATGTTCCTTCAATTCATTCATTTTTTTTTTTGGGGGGGGGCAAAACATTCTTCATGACCAAAATTCTTTCAGGACTTCAACACAGAGACACACAACAGATAGCGTGATAGGTACACATTTACTATCAAAATTCTTTCAGGACTTCAACACATCTCAGATCTTCCTCCGACTCATGCCTGCTCTCCACTCCCCGTATTAAAACTAAATCCTTCGGTGAATCTTCTTTCTCGTACTCTGCTCCCTCGGTCTGGAATAGCTTACCACACAGTGTTCGCCACTCTTCCTCTGTTCAGTCTTTCAAAACTTCTCTGAAAACTCATCTTTTTGAAACCTCATACTCTCACCTCTAATCCACGTAGTCCTTGATGATATTACCCAGCAGTATGTGTGTGTGTACGTGCGTGCGTGCGTGTGTGGGGGGGGGGGAGGAAGGGGGAGGAGGGGGGGAGGGAGGGCGAGAGAGATTAATACATGTATTTTGTATGAACAGTCTCACTTATTTTTAATGTTTATATTCATTGATACTTGTCTTCATGTTGATTATTCTTGGTTTGTCTTTAATGTGTATGTTTATCTGTATGTTAGTGTTTAGGTCTTTGTTCAGTGCTTTGAGCACCCTGCAAAGGGAGTTAAGCGCTCTATAAATAACCAGTATTATTATTTATTATTATTTCATTCTATTAAAAAAAAGACCTACAAACTAACACATGAATCAAGATATTGTGAATAAGAAATTGCAAACTAACAAACATGTCAAGATTTTGAATAAGAAATCATGTTCTACATACAAGAAAGATGTATCAAAGAAGGAAATACATAGATCTGCATCACAAAACATAAGTAAAGGTAGTCTCTGCACACACTGAGATAACATTATGCATTGGAAAATGCACAATGCAACCCCCTTCACTTCAATCCATGCTCCATCAACACACTGGGCAGTCCCCTGTTTCCAACATGATCAACAATTTGTATTGATATTCCAACACACACACAAAGTCCCTCATATCCGATGCACGTGTTCGTCATTTAGAGGCTAGTACACATCTCTCACTCTTGTTTTCTTTCTATCTAACACACACACACACATACAGACACACATGCACACACACACACACTCACTGGTGTTTCTCTGGCGTGTTTGCATGCACAAAACAAACATAGGCATTTACACACATAGTGACATATTTGTCATCAGCTATACACATGAGAGCCCACACACAACACAGACATGAAATACATGTGGGCATGCATGCTCACACACAGCAGTATTAACATATGTTAGTGTGAAACATAAGTAGTAGAATCATAAACACATAGCTCATGCACAACACTCAGCATTAAGACAAGCATACACATACATATTGATCACACAGCCATTCCCTACTACAGTGGACCTCCCTTATAAGACTTTCAAAAATGAGGTGGAATTCCATATGCGCTGTTTTCGCTGGTTTAAATTGCCCGCGACTTTTCACAATGATGACTTTATTGTTGGTGGCAAATAAAATGTAATCGCGGGCGCCGAAGTGAGTCAATAAGCAAAAGATAACTATAAAATTAAACTAGACTTACGTAATGAAGTTGCAGTTTAATTGTAACTAGCGCAACGCCTAGTACTGGTAATGCCCAGTACTGGTAACGCCAAGTACTGGTTTCGCCGGGTCCGCGAAATATTATTATTACTTTTGTCTCTCTCCCTCCTTCCATCTTCTTTACTCATCCCGTTCTACTACCCACCGCACCCCCCACCCACCCCCACCCCGCCTCCCTACCTCCACCCTATACACTCACGCGCACGCACTAACCTAACCTCAGTCAATGTCAATGAGTCCCCACCCGCACGCATTAAGCTCATGTTAGTTGGAAGACAATAGCGGAGAATAGCGCGATGTTGTACGTAGGTAAAGTAATCCTTGCTAAAGTAATCTCTGCTGTCCATCCGTTTTCTCGCTGGTGGGCAGTTGTTTCTCCATATAGTGTTGAACCTTACGTCCGTTTTCGGTCGGTTGTAATTATCTGAGACTATTGACTGGGAGGTGGAGTCATGTCCCACCCTGGGTCATAGTCTGAGATGATGCAAACTGCCCTTCCCTTATCGTAAGTCTAGTAGTAGTCACTGCTCCAAAAATTGGCGGGCTAAGTACGATCCGATACTTTCTCACGTGACTCCCTCCCAGTCAATAGTCTCGGATAATTACAATTAAACTGCAGCTTCCTTACGTAAGTCTAGTTTAATGTTATAATGAGACTTGTATCATTACTACAAATTTTGCAAACTGTGTCCGTTTTCTTGAAACTCACACTAAGCGTAACTGCAATGTAAAGCATTACTGATGTTTCAACTGCATATGTCTCTGCAAATGGTCAGTCCGTCTGTAAGCTGCAGTACAGTGAGAACACCTGTGATTTTTTTGTCCAGAGTGAGTCAGACGATGTTTTCTTAGAGAACTGGCTCTCGAAAAACCTTTCCCACAGTCTGAACACACATAAGGTTTTTCACCTGTGTGAATTCTCCTATGGTTTGTTAAATCACGAGCCTGAGGGAAAGCTGCCCCACAGACATCACAGACATGAGGCCTAGCACCATCATGAACTGCCTTTATGTGGTCCTGTAAAATACCGGACCTACTAAAATCCTTATCACAGTGTGGACACTTGTAAGGCCTCTCCCCGGTGTGAATTCGTTTGTGTTTTGTCAGATCGCCAGCCTGAGTAAAACTCTTACTGCACACATCACACACAAATGGCCTAACATCACTATGAATCAATCTGTGTGTCTTTAGTTTGCTGGGTGCAGGGAAAGACTTTCCACAGACATCACACACATGTTGTCTACTCCTTTTCTTTCCATCTTTATCTCCAGCATCATTTTTATCAACTTTCTTTGTTGTTGTTTTTCTGTTGTCATGGCTATCTACCTCCTCATCTATGTCTGTGTTGCCATAGTTACCAGCATCACATTTGTCAGGTGTGGGGGACCCAGGTAACACCATGTGCAGTTTCTCTCCATGAACTGATGCCAGGTGGAGTTCCAAACTGCTGACCAGCACAAAGGCAGCAGGACAAAGGTAGCATGGGTGCATTGAGTCCAGAGACAGCAGCGAAGTGTTGTCAGACATGGGCTGTACTGTGCTGTAGACAGCTGATGGCTGATCTGGTGAGTCTTCCTCCATGGGCCATGCTGGTTCTAGTTTCTATGAAAACAAATTCCAAATAACTTACGTTAAAGTACCTTTACTGTAATTCATAAAAGGCAGAAGGATGAGAAGACAAAGATATATAAACTCTAGCGGAAAAGGAAACAAACAGACAGCTACAGAGAGAAGGGCAACTGTGTGGATACATCTAATGCTGAATTCAAACTTTATAGGAAATGATGGTATGTCACCAAGCACAGCAACACATGCACTGTCACATTTGGTTTGGAAGATACATTAACCTAGAAAAACCTCATCATGCTAACCTACTCAATGGGGCACATCAGCTTGGTAATAATAGACCACCTGACAAATGTGAAGCCATTCTGTGCAGGGGTTCACAATATATTGCCCATAATTACCATGCTTTTATTAGTATAAGTAACTATGTTTTTATTTATCAAACAATGACTGCAGGTAATTTGTGGATTTTTCTGTTTTTACCCATCCACACAGAGTCGGACATCATATAAACAATAATTATTAAGCTCATAATCATAAATATTGAGAGCATTGTTAATGTAATTGAAATTCTGTAATAATTTAAAGTATTTCTTTCCTAACACTAACTTTGTATTGTTTAATTAAGCACGTTAATGTTTCTACTGTACATTATGTTTGTATGTGTTGTTTACTAAATACTTTCCTTTTGCAGTTTATTTATGTTTAGTATTATATCGTTTTAGTGTCACTTTTATTTTTCTGTTTCTTTTGCTTTTATTTACTGGTGGCTTGGTGAAAAAAAGCAACTTCTTGCTTCTTTGATGTCCATCTCTAAATAGTTTTGACTATGACTTTGACTTGCGCATGCGCACGCACGCACACGCACATGCACACACACACACACACAGAGAAATGCACAGGCCCTCATTCACAATCCAATATACTCCTGTTCTTTTAAATTTGGAGTACAAAGAAAGAAAAGGAAAACAAATACTCACAACAACAAAGTCAGCAGATGGATCAGCGAGCTTTTCTTTTCTGATGTGGTCAGTCTCCATCGGTTTTAATTTTTATGGACGATCCTCCTTGCAGAAAGAACATCTGCTGGTGAGAAGGAAAAAAAACAGAAACTGATTCAGCCAGGAAAGCCCAAGCCCCACTTCTAGCAACAAGCAAAAAACAAATCTATAGCTAATCGTCAGTGGGGTAGGCTCAGACAGAGATTCCATTATCCCTTTCAGAGCAAGACAGAACATCGCTTTTTAGTGAAAATATTCAATACAAAATTAGGTGTTGGTGTTGGTGGAAGGGGGGGGGGGGGATATATCAACTGCAACTGTGCTAAATAAATATTTAAAAAGTAAAAGGCTAAAATCAAAAGCCTACACTGTCTTTATCCTAAGCTACCACAGCACTTTGCAAAGCAAACACTGAAACATCCTACTTCCAGCCTGTCTCATCTTTCCCCCACCCATTCAACCCAATCATCTGGGCAGCCAAGGAAATTATTGTTTGTGGCACAAGCCACAAACCTATAACTCACTTTGTCGGTCTGTCGGTCGGTCCAAAATTGTCGCACATATTGTAAAAGAAATAAAAGTACAGAAAGAAAAAAATACTTGGGCATAAACTAACATTTCAGATGTCATATCTACAGTTCTTCGGTATGGAAAAAATTATATACTGAACAGAGCACATGAATCTTCATTTTAAAGCGTACAAAATAATAAACATACGTAATACAGACACTGCAATAGACACGACGAGTATGCGGTGCTTCTTTCGATGAGTATAAGTAGGATAAATAGTTTTAAATGTTTTCCAAAAGATATAAAAAGTTACGAAATGGTGCAGAGATAACATTCTGGTTTACAAATTTAAATTATTGAAAAGCCAGGGGAAGCGACTCAGTGTATGTAATGATTGGAGTGGTAAAAATAGACCGCACTTCAAATCGAGGCTGCTCTTTAAAATGATGTTTCGTTTTCAATTGTCGCACGCCACAAACGATTGCGAATCCGCGCTTGTTACTATACAAAGATATCTTTACTACATGAACGAAGTCCCCAGTTACTTTTCACAACAGAACCATCAAAAGGATGATGGTGGTTATCATCTGCAAAAAGATGTCTGCAGACAGTGACAAATGACCAGTATTCCGGCCCATTGTTATTGTTTTGTTCTCCTCTAGCAAACTGAACTTCTCTGAATTTAGAAACAGAACATCAATCTGGCATGGGTCTTCTTCTTCTGTGGTGGCGACCAACTTCTATTTACAGAAGTATAAGTACGCACTTAGGGATGTGACCAAAGGAGAAGAAAGAAGGAAACAGAGAAGAGAAACAAAAACAAAACAAAACAAAAATACTTCAGGAGCCTGCAGATCTAAGCTCAGCTCTTCCTTACAAGTCTTAGTTCTTGAAGTCATTCGCTTATTGACAGTCTTGTTGTTTGGTGAAAAAGATTTAAGTTCAACTTAAAACAAAAGTAAGAGAACGCCATATTCAAAATTACCGGTAACTGGAAACGTCTTATAACAGAAATTAAAATAACCGGAAATGTCTTATGACAGAAATCTGTGACAATGTCACACAGGCTGGGTTTGCTGGCATCACGATGTGGCATCTGGCATCTAGAACTAGAAGCAAACTCTTCTTCATTGATGTCTTCAGCAGCGAGTTAGTCATACATGACCGTTTAATGCCCTGGTTTAGCCAGAGACACCTGGGCCCCGCATGATGGATGCAGAGTGTGTCATGCACGACCGCTACTTGGGCCCCACATGATGCATGCAAAGGAGTAGGGGACATGTGTGCCAGTAGGTCACACATGTTGCATGCAGAGGAGGACCACAGACCTTTCACAGTATCTAGGCAAGACCAATCCGGCTACCGTAGCGGCCCCCGGGGTTGAACCCCGACCGGCACAGCTCCTGCCGGTAAAGGTCAAGATGTGCCACCCACCCTACATTTCTCTGTTAATTCCATTTTTGCCTTTCTTACCAAACATGAAGCTGTATTTTATGAACATTTTCAGCTAATTATCTTTGTTCAATAATTAATTCCATCATGATAAAGGCCATTATTTAATAGGAACCCCCCCCCCCCCCCCCCCCCCCCCTATGTAGTGCAGTACACCGCAGTATTTGTCACAGTCGTGGTTCATTACGTTTTTCCGTCTTATAGGGGGGGGGGGGGGGGGGGGGGGTCTTTAGGGGGGGGGGGGGGGTTATTAGGGTTATTATTCCAAAAAGATGATTAGCTGAAAAGGTTAATAGAATACAGCTTTATGTTTGGTAAGAAAGGCAAAAACGGAAAAATGGAATTAACCGAGAAATGCAGGGGGGGGGGGGGGGGGTACATCTTTACCTTTACCCTCCTGCCTTTCATTTACCACTACTTTGATCTATGGCCCTAATTCCCTAGTTTAATGTGTGGTTGGGACAAGGGGGGGGGGAGGGGGAGGTGACTGAGGCAGGGTGGTTTGGTGGAGGTGTTCATGGAGGGCTGTTTTGAATGCCTCCAATTCTTCAATGCCTTCTTCTTCTTCTTCTTCTTCACATTTACATCCTCCGTCAGCTTGTTGACGACTATGATGCATGGGGTTTCCTGTATTCTCTATAAGTATAAGCACACTTGTACTGTGGGAAAAGAACAGCTGCCCAGATGATCAGCTCAAGGGGGGGGGGGGGGGAGAGTAGGTAGGGTAGAGGATGTAAAGAGAGGTCCAGGAGGCCAGCGGGGGTGTGGGGGTGGTGGTGGTGGTGGGGGGGTCAGCTGGAGCTCAGGGAACAGGGGCATGGGGGAGGAGAGGGGAAGGGTTTTGAAGACCTCCACCGAGACTGATGAAATTGCCTCAGGTGGAAGACTGTTCCATTCGCACACGGCTCTTGGAAAGAAAGAGAACTTCCTGTAGGTAGGTAGGTAGGTAGGTAGGGACAAAACAAGCCGTAAAGCTTTTCCAAATAGTCCCATCTTTTATGATTTTTCTGGTAAATGTATCTTTTGGGTCAAGGTTGATGCGGCATAAATTTTCCTCATAAATCATTATTCGTCATAGCTTCTAAAAACTTCTAAAAATTTTGGTAATGTATCCAGACGATTTTTAAACATATTAGTATGAGGTGCACATTTTACGTCAGTAGGCAATTCGTTCCACATGTTAGTAATTCTGTTACCAAAACAATTTTTTCTTATGTTAGTATTATATCTTTTAACAAAAACTTTACCACAGGCGTTTCTAGTCATATTGTATTGAGGAGATGAAAAGAAATTACTCCAGGACAAATCCACATGATTGTTGAATATTTTATAAGTTTCTATAAGATCTCCCCTTGTTCTCCTTCCTTTAAGTGAAAATAAATTAAGGTACTGTAATCTGTGGTAATAATCCATGTTTTTGCATGCTTTAACAAGTTTTGTAGCTCTACGCTGCACCCTTTCAATTGCTATTGACTGGTACTTAAATTTTGGAGCCCAAATAATGTTGCCATATTCTAAGTGCGGACTAAACTCTAACTAAAGCTTTGTATAATTTAATAAAAATATCATGATCAATACTGATAAATGTTCTTTTAATCAATCCTATCATTTGGTTTGCTTTATTGATGCAGTTCTGGATGTGTATATCAAATGAAAGGTCTTTGTCAAAGGTTACCCCCAGATCTTTTTCTAGCTCGCACACTGTTACTGGACAAGGGGCATTGGTTTTTTCCATGGTGTAAGTTGCATTTGGATTACTTTTACCAACGTGCATTACCTTACATTTATCAGTATTAAAATAAAGGTTCCATTCGTTTGTCCAATCTTGTAATTTATTTAAATCTTTTTGAATTAGTATATTATTCTTGGCTTTATTAAAAATCTTTGTATCGTCTGCGAATATACTTTACAAGACGACTCCACACATTCAGGGAGGTCATTTATGAAAATGGTAAATAAGGTAAGACCCAAGATGCTTCCCTGAGGGATTCCACTTAGAACGTTTGTCTTAGACGAGTACATTTCCCCCACTCTAACTCTCTGGTATCTGTCAGTAAGGAAGTTTCTAATCCAGTTGTGTACATTACCAGCTATGCCGTAAGCTTTCAATTTAATTAACAGTCTCTCATGTGGCACACTATCAAAAGCTTTCCTGAAATCCAAATATACAATATCAACATTATCACCATTATCCAACAGGTCAGTTATTTCCTCCATAACTTCAAGAAGCTGCGTAGTACTTACAAGATCTTTTATTTCTAAAGCCATGTTGACATGGAGTATATAGTTTATTAACATTCATATGATCTGTGATTACCTCTCTAACAAATGACTCTAAAATTTTACAAACAATACATGTCAAGCTGACAGGTCGATAGTTACCTGGTTGAGATCTTGAACCTTTTTTAAAAATAGCCGTAACATTTGCTTGCTTCCATTCTTCGGGAATTGAACCTGTCTCAAGAGACATTAAAAAGTACACATAGAGGAAAAGCTAGTTCTTTAGCTAATTCTTTTAAAACTCTTGGGGGGATTCCATCAGGACATTGTCTTGTGCTTTTGTACCATCTAATTCTTTTAATTTTGTTTCAACAGCTTTATGAGTTATTCTAACATCGGACACTGATACTCCATCTGAATTTTCACAGTCTGATAAATTTGGCAGTGTTGTAATGTCTTCGTTAGTAAACACACTGGAAAATAAATTATTGAGGACTTCTGCTTTAGTTTATCACTGTCACTAGTGTCAGTAACAGCAAAATCGCCATTGTCTGTTTGTAGTTGCCAGTTGGTCTTGGTAGCAGGAACATCCTCCGCTTTAACATCCTCCGTCAGCTTGTTGACGACTATGATGCATAATTAATATATATAAATATAGTATAATGATGTATTCTTACATGCCACATGGTATTGAAAGAAGAAGAAAGAATAATGTTTTTTTCAAAAACATAAAGGTAATTATGCTTACATGATTTCTGCCGACGTACCACGATGCAGAAAGATGAATGATGAAATTGAAACAATCTGTGCATTCACTGACTCGGCCACTGGAACAACAGTTCCACTAAAGTGTGTGCATTTAGTTACTATAAAAAGAAGCTGGCCACCACCACAAAAGAAGAACAGGAAGTTACGTCAGTTCATCCAAAGGGATGTAACTCCCTTACCAGGAAATTTTGAAGGTCAGAGATATAGAAAGAGATTCCTGTATTCTTTCTTTCTTCTTTCCTGTAGAGCAACCACAGTCACTTCCGACTATTCTAGGAAATAATGGTTTACGCCCTCTTTGGCCTTTCGGCCATGTGGGGCACTGACTATTCTATCGCTGTAGATTTCTATATATATCTCTGGTCAGGTCTAGTAAGACGATTTTCATTTTTAGGCCTCGCAAGCGTCTTTCTCTTTGTTTGTTGTTGTTGTTTTTAATTCAATTGGCACAGCCACAGCTGTGACGGATTTTGTATAGTATAGTATAGTATAGTGTGGGACTGGCTCAAGCCTAAGCCTCGCGGCTTATAAACGTCCCTTCATTGACACTGTTTTGTTTGCATAAGCATGCCTTTTAAAATTATGATTGTAATTCAATCATCATGTTTAAAAAATAGTTGACTAAAATTTTCATCTTTGTCAAGGAGATTTTTGAAGGTATTTAGTGTTGTTGCTCTTTTTAGGTTAGGTGTTAGTAAATTCCAGAGGTTAGCAACTCGATTACTAAAACAATGTTTACGCCTGTTAGTATTACAACGCTGTATATGTAATTTTCCCTCTTGATTTCTAGTGCTGTTATAAATGGATAGTGTAAAAAGAGAATCAATGCTAATGTCATCTAAGTTGTTAAAAATTTTGTACATCTGTATAAGGTCTCCCCTAACACGTCTTCCTTTTAATGAATGAAGGTTTAACATTTTTAATCTATCTTGGTAATTAAAATCTTTACAACTTTTAACCATTTTGGTTGCTCTCCTCTGTACCCTTTCAATAGAAGCTGACTGACGTTTTAAATACGGGTACCAGATGATATTACCATACTCTAAATGTGAACGTACCAATGATTTGTATAGTAACAAAAATGTTTCCTTATCTAAACGAATGAATGTTCTTTTAATTATTCCCAACATCTGATTTGCCTTATTTATCCCTTTATGAACATGTGTATCAAAAGTAAGATTATTGTCAAATACGACTCCAAGGTCTTTTTCCTCAGTACATGCATTTATCTTTTGCTCTTCTTGATCAATTTTCATAACTATGTAGACTATGAGTATTTGAATTTACTAAGGTTTGGGCTCTGCCCGTCGAACTCTTCGGTGTTGGAGACCCGGTGTTGACGGACCGACCAGAAATAGTATACCAATTTAGGAACCAGTACGGAAAGACCGTTTAAGGTTTTGTTTATTTTGTTGACTTCGACTGTTATGTAGGAAATTGGGGCCAACAGTAAAGTGACAGTGAGAGCTGTAGGATAAATGATGTTCTGCAGGAATGGAAAATCACTGTACAGCTTAGTGTTTCCTGAATGACTATAACTGTCATTTTCAAACTAAGAGGCATTAGCTCTGGCTCTTAGTGCTGCAGCCTTGGGGATTGGTTGGCCTTTGGGGACCTTCTCCAATCCCAGCTGTCCTCTTGGCTGAGAGAATGGGCAAGGCTTCTCTGCTATAAACAGATTTTAGCCCAGCCCTCTGGAATAGCAGCTGCCTCCTCTGCTATCTGGAAGTCATAATGGGACACAACTGACTGGCTCACACTTGTATGAAGTGGAATGCCTTGCTTGGTTGTTGTTCATTGTGTTTCTTCAGGTGTGAATGTTGTACATGCTGGGTTTCAGAAAGACCATGATTTGTGTGTTGCCTTTTTCAGAGATACACTGCAGGTTACACTGTTCATGTTATTTGCTCAGTCTGTGTTTTCTGTGTTCTCTGTCTGTATTTCTCTGTGGGTTCTTTATATATTTCAGCATTTTGAAACATTAATACTGTAAACAATTGAACTGTTAACTTGGTCTGATGTATCACACTGAGTGGGCATTGTTATGTTAGGACCCGGCAGGTCAAAATTAATGTTAACAAATATAACTTTTTTTATGATAGAAATGCAAAGAGGGCACAAAAACAAACACAACACACAAAAAAATATGTCTCTATCTCAATTAGAACCAGAGATATGGATGAAAATGTTGACGTCTAATTCAACGGAAATTGCCCCATTTTGCCAAATTTGATGATTTTCCAAATTTGGCATCATGTATCTCTTTAACATAAGGCCCCATCACCTTAAAAATGGGCATACATGTTATTCAGCATCAGATTGTTTAGCCTAATTTTTTTCAAGGATGTATTTCAACTCAGTTTCAAGCAGCATTGTCTCAAAGTTGACAAAAATGCAAATTTGTCCGGCGGCAAAATAGGCTTCGACTGCACAAAACTTTGAATGTTCAAATCTTGAACAATTATTATCCGATTTACGAAATGTAAAGTGCATGTTAATCAGCATGTAGAGCTCTTTAATTTAAGATGCAGGAAGCATATGGTTAAATAAAGTTAGTACATACCCTACCCCCACCTCAAATTCTTACTTTTTTTAATTTTATTTTTTTACTCTTATTGAACCGTTTTCACGAGTGCATGCTTTGATGATATGAACTTACCAAAAAAATGACCCCAAAAGACAAGACTGGTGCCAGAATACCAGTTACATAAAAAACAATTCCTTATACTTTTGGTATTTTGTTTTCAGGGTCTTGGCGTCCTTCTTGCTCATGGTCCAGAAACCACTTCCTAAACTTTAAAGCTGCTTGTTTGGGCATTTTTGTACTTATCGTTAGCAAACGACAGAACCAGTCAAGCAGATTTTCATTGGAAAGTTTGTTTCGTTTTTGGAATCTACCAAGGTCTATTATAAGTCCTGTTGATGGGCTAGAGTCCCGCACATCAAAATCACAGTTTATAAGTGATTTTTCTGTAAATCCATTCTTTTTTAGATGAGGTTCAAGACCCTCAATGTCAACTTCAGATTCTAAGAAACTGGGCAAAGATTCTGTGTCCTAACTTATGTGTGGCTGTTTATCCTGTGCTAGATCTACTGTATATCACACACACACACACACACACACACACACCATAGACAGAGAGTGAGCAAGAAAGAAAGATAATACATGCACACACACATGCATAACACAGACACACGCAAAGAACACACACACACACCATTACAAAATGTAAACAGCACTAAAAAAAAAATTCTCTTATTTCTCAAATATAATATACAAAATTACCAATTACACAAAACATACTTTCACAAAGCAAGCATTATATTCAGCTGCTCACTGCATTCTACAGCCACTGAGTATGGGTCAAAACATCTTCAAAATGATGCAAGAAACATATCTTTCAAATATTGATACTGAAAAAAAACCATACTTGGCATATGGTTACACCAAATATGAGTATGTCATTGCATGGATGCTCCTGCTTTCAGTTTCAGGATTTTTGTGTCCAGGATGTCCTTCAGTTCAGGATTTGTTTTTTTGCCTGGAGCCTGCGTTGCCAGGTTATGAGATTTGAGAAGATGCATTTTTGCTGGTTATAGAGGTCATGGAGTTTAACCAGAAGTGAAAGTGCAACGAGAGCCTGTCAGTTACATTGGAAACTTGTTTCCCTTCGCTTCCAGGGGGCATTGTCCCCCGGAACCCCCAGGAGGGGCGCTGTCCCTGCACTCTGCCAGGGCCTGGGTGGCCCCTGTACCCCTGCCTTGCAGGATTTTTGAAATTTCCCAGGAGCACCCCATGTAATTGACAATATGCATCAGCAGAAATAGACATAACCCCCTACAATAACACTCATTTTTCTCTTTACTCTGTATCAACATTAGTCCCATATATTAAACAAACTCTGTACAGTGGAACCTCCCTTATCTTCTTCTTCTTTTTCTTCGATCACTCAGTTTCTTGTCAATTATGAGCACAGATGCGTCATGCTGCCGTTATGCGCCTAACTAAGAAATAGTTAGGCCCAGCAAGTCCGACTTCGGCCGGAGGAAATGTTTTTGAAAGTATTTCTTGGAAAAAAGGCAGGAGAATGGACCGGTAAGGCAGAAAGATAGTAGATGACAGTAAGCAAAGGGAAAAGGCAGAGTCAAAGAGAGTGACAGATTAGAGGAAGTTACAAGCACAGAACTTCCAGAAGGTGGAGGAACTATTTATGCAAAAGACCCCCCTGGTATCCCCACAGAACCTCCCTTATAAGACCTCCCATTATAAGACTCCCTCCCATATAAGACCTACTTCTCTGAGACATTGCCCTTCATTGTTAGTATTAAAATCACCTCCCGTATAGGACCCCTCCATTATAAGACCTTCAAAAATCATCCCAAATGAGGTTCCACTGTATTGACATTCCAACACCCAGTCCCTGATACCTGGTCTTGATCTTCAGCTTTAATGGCCAACATCAATCAACTGATGACAAACACCACTTTAACTGGGGGAGGACCCAGAAGAAAAGAAAGATGTCAAGCTTTTATTTACATCTCTGCCAAGGAGGTCCTGTTTGTGTTGTTGGTTTACCTCTTGGTTAGACACAGACAGATATGAACAGATACTGATGAATGATGTACACAACTGGCATATTATCCATGAAACAACCCAAAATGAATTGTCTTCTTCATTTCAGATGAAGGATTTATTATTATTCAATTCTTCAAATTTTAAACTTTGTATTCTCTTTGCAATGTAGTCTGCTTAAAAAAGCAACCAGTCTCCATAATTAATTACGGGTAAATGCCAGAACGCACTATCATTCTCCAATAAGAGCCACAAAGTACTGCCAGTGTTCTTTTCTTCCCTTTAGAAATAGTACCTTTTGGCTTTTACCTGAGAAGAATGATAGTACCTTCTGGCATTTAACTCTAGGGTTTTGTTTCCTTTGTCAATCTGTTGTTTTCAAAGTTGTGTAAAGATAAGGCGCTGATAGCCGATTGGACACAGGGACCAATAAATAAAAAAGTAGCACCTTTAAGGCTGAACAAGAGTGTAGGTAACTGCAGCTGACATCCGGAGTCCATGTCAGCTGTGTCTTCTTTATGTTCAGCTGAAGAGGCCAGCATCCTCAACAGTCTGATGACAACAAGATGGCACAGCCATGTACACTGTACTCCCAGCATCCTCAACAATCTGATGACAACAAGATGGCACAGCCATGTACACTGTACTCCCAGCATCCTCAACAATCTGATGACAACACGACGGCACAGCCATGTACACTGTACTCCCAGTTCAACACAAAGAACAAAACAAAAGAATCAAAACAAGGGAGAAAACTCCTGCTGGATCAGCCTGTAATTAATCGACTCGCTTCGGTTGTTTTCCACGCATTTTTTAATTGCCAAAAAATTATAAAAACGGAGTGCGCTTGCATGGCTTGCCATTTATAAATTGACAGTACATGCCTTATTTTCTGAACATAACGAGCAATTCTTCACATTTTTATTCTGATCAAGTTGTTATTTTTTTTTTTTTTTTTTACAAATTCATTGTTATCACACACACACACGCACACACACACTTGTATGAATCACTTTTAAATGAAGAATATAAAACCAAAGAAGAAACATGCATACACACACACAAAATAGTGTATGAATCACTTTTAGTTCAAAGATATAAAATCGAGGAACACACACACACACACACACATTTTCTTTCAGACAAATGAAGAATGGGGAGAGGGAGACACACACTCACTCTCTCTCTCTCTCTCTCTCTCTCTCTCTCTCTCTCTCTCTCTCTCTCTCACACACACACACACACACACACACACAATGAACAGGGGGAGAGAGGGAGACACACACTACATATGCACACAAAAAAACAATTACACACACACAGAATGGATTGTCGAAACTGACATAACAAGCATCATGATGATGAAATAGGCTGGGTGGGTGCACTTTGCCAACTTCCACAACAACTGATTCAGTAATTTAGGCGCTAAAAAGTTTTCGTACAATTTTGTGCATAAACTGTGGACATTGATTTGTAAAACTGAATTTGATACAACATCCAGTTTGATGGTGTGATGTGTGCTTCCACTGTAACAGTGTCACTGGTGTTTGCTCTGTATATGTGACCTTAAACTATGGGACTGAGTGAAAGCAGCAGGACAGTGAGGACAGCTGTGAGGTTTCTGTCCTGTGTGAGTCAGATGATGTTGTGCTAGATGACTAGACCTGGTAAAGCTTTTCCCACAGTCTGGACACACGTGGGTTTTTTCTCCTGTGTGAATTCTCCTGTGCCTTGTTAAATCACCAGCCCTAGAGAAAGCTGCCCCACATACATCACAGACATGGGGTTTGGCACCTTCATGAACTGAGATTATGTGGAGCTGTAATTCTCCTGACTGTTTAAAACCACTGTCACAGTGTGAACATTTGTAAGGTCTCTCCCCCGTGTGGATTCTCTGGTGAATTCTCAGGCTACAATCCCGAGTGAAACTCTTACCGCACACATCACACACAAAAGGTTTATGACCGCTATGTGTCAGCTTGTGTCTCTTCAAATGAGAAGCCAAAGAAAAACTCTTACTGCACACATCACACTTGAAGGACCTAATACCACTATGAGTCAATTTGTGTATCTTCAGATTGTCAGCTCTAGAAAAAGACTTTCTGCAGACATCACAGTCATGTTGTCTGCTGCTTTTCTTTCCAACTTTATCACCAGAGTCACTATCTTCAACTACAATTGTTCTTATCTTTCTTTTACTATAATTACATGCCTCCTTATCAATGTCTGCATTACTACAGTTATCAGCATCAAATCCGTCAGGTGTTGGGGACCCAGGTAACACCATGTGCAGTTTCTCTCCATGAACTGACGCCAGGTGCAGTTCCAAACTGCTGACCAGCACAAAGGCAGCAGAACAAAGATAGCACTCATGACTTGTGTTCAGAGACAGCAGTGACCCAGAAGAGTTGTCAGTCATGGGCTGTACTGTGCTGTAGACAGCTGAGGGCTGATCTGGTGAGTATTCCTCCATGGACCATTCCGGTTCCAGCTTCTGTGAAAATAAATATTAAAAAAACATCTAAAACTTCTTTCAGAACGAAGGATTCCCACTTACGTATATGACTCTGTGCCAAAAGGTGAGCACGGAGAGGGTCAGGTACTTACATTCTCAATAAATTGTCACATAACCTTCTGACTGTTGTGCTTATGTTATAAACATATAGACAAATGTCTGAAAAAACACTAGAGACAATATCAGCTTTATAAGATCAGTAGTTATTTAGTTATGTGACAATGAATGTCAAATCAGCCCCAAAATCTGGTCTTCAAAGGTGGACATTGCAAATAGTCATGATTTCAACAAGTGCTAGAACACACAAACTCCAGTAAAATTACTTGAAATTTGGACAGGTTATGCAAAAGTACCTCATTAGTAAACGCTAAAGATTGTAACATTCAAAAATGAAAGTTCTGTTAGTTATTAGACTTAAACCAATGTTGATGACAAACATCATTTTTGATGTAATCATTTAACCAAAATCAAACTTCCCAACAATTTTCACTTATATAAATCCAAAATACATGAAAATGTCATGCTTTGTTGGAGCAGATATTACTTTATCATAGGAGTATAAAATGTTCTTACAAAATATATTATTTTAAACATATTGCACTTTCTCTTAAAGGTTCTGACTTGGATGTAACACTTGACATCCGTCATACCTAAGTTATAATGCTCAATAAAATCCTCAAGATATATATTTTTAACTTGCTCTCTTTTATTTTACAATTAAACTGTCATATAAAGTTGACCCCTACCCTTATTTAACACCAGCAAAAAGCATGTTCATTTCTTTCTTCTGCACTAATCCAAATGTTCAATGTAATCATTTTACTGGACTTGATGTTCGTCATCAAGAAAATGTTAATTATCAAATTTAGCTGGTTTTATTGGTCTAACCATCTAATAAACAAATGAACACCACTTCAGTGGGTTTAGTAATTAATTTAGAGCACTTTCAGTAACTATGATGTTCGTCATACATGTCCTATGGTGTAAGGGAATTATGATAAATAATTCAATAGTTTTTTGAAAAAAACTTTATTCATGCAAGTTATTATTTTCTTTAAAGCATTCTGCTTACTGTAGTTGACAAAAATACAGTTATTCATAGACATTTTGGCCAGAAACTGGAAAATAAATTATTTAGGTAACTTTGATGTTCGTCATACATTTTTCACACATTGTGTAATAAAACAAAAACAATGGCATGAATCAATTAACAGTTTGGTAGAATTCAGTTAACTTGTAATTGCTTTTTTTTATGGCATCTTAAGTACTTGAATTAGTGTATTTGATACAACTTTCAAATGTAAAGTGATGACGAAGGTCATTTGTTACCGCAACAGACCCATAATAATCTTAACAGCAAATTTGGAAATGTCACAGACTAATAGCAAACAAACATGATTTGCTGGAGCTATGAGAAAATACTGTGACATAACACCATGGTTGTGATGTAATCATTGATGTTCGTCATCAGGTGGGGGACACCACATTATCACTACTCAGAAATAGGTTGAAAAATTCATTTATATCCTTTCTAAATATGCATGTATTTAAATGGTATTAATAGTTTCATTTTTTACCCTCTATGTCCACTTTTCATGCCCACCTTTTGGCACAGAGTCATATATATAATGCCGTTTTAAAACTCAGTATTTTGGGGTTATCTTTCCCTGCTCTCACAACTTGGGAGTCAGTTCGCGAAGTTCCGGTTCGAAGGCCTAGGCCTGCGATGAAACGAAAGTTGGTGGAGCTGGGTGACAATACTGTATTATTTGCTTAAAATTCAGCGGAAAGTGATTTAACCTTTACCGTGCTTCATGGGTCGTCCAAGACCCAGAGACGCACAAATGACTTAATATCTCAGGAACTATAGGGACTATGATAATAAAATTTTAGGTATTTTTTTAAAACATAGTTTGGCATATATGTCAGCAAATTTTTGTGCCAATACAGTAAAACCTAAAGTAATAATTAAATACATCATTTTAACATACTTCTCCTATGTAACACAGGTCACGGAGGGCCCATACTTTAAAGAGCAGAAATATGCACTGCAGTGCACACTGCAGTGCATTGAGTATGGGTCGTGTTAGACCCGCGCCATCTGGAGAAGTATAAACACACGGTGACTCTTTGACGAGTATAGGTCCTGGAGAACCCGCATCATCTGGAGAGGGATAAATACTGTTAAAATGCATGTAAAATTCTGTGGGTACGAGGAGACCCACATCATCTGGAGAAGCATAATCACAAGCAATATCTGGTAAAGGTTAAAATGAAGATCACACACTCTTTTCCCCTCATTTTAATTCAATATTTGTTTATGTCTGTTTTGTTTTTGTTTAAATAATGTATTTATTTAAGTCTAATATCACCATTGTTGTGAACAGACTTTAAATTAAATCAATCAAATCAAATCGAAAATGAAGATCGCATTGTTACTCTGCATAAACTTCCTACGATTGATCGATGAGTTGGACTCGAATGGACCCCCCGTACCCCCATACACACACAGTCACACACACACCAGATCATACTCAGCTTACTTATCAGTATCGAATGCTGAGTGGCACAGCTAGTTTATACCAGTTCAGTTTGAGCTGTCGTTGCATTGATGGGAATGGAATTCAAACCCAGAACGTCTTCAGATGTTGGCAACTTTCAGCCATGCACAACCATAATAGGATTTTTTTCCGTTTATGCCCCCATTGCTTTTTAAACAGCTACTGGTCAAGAAGCCGGCTTACATGTAGTTTACATATATTACATATATGGGAATTATGAAAGTGACACAACCAAATTTACATCAATTTGAATAACTTCCACACTATTTAACATATCGTCAACTAGCTCCTTTCAGACCTCAACCAGAGTAAGGGCTATAAAATCCAATAGTTTGTGACGTCACTTCCGGTTTGGGCTATTCCGTGAACCAAATAAAAGGTGCCTGACCATAGCTGGGGCACTCCTACCCACATGGCCGAAAGGCCAAAGAGGGCGTAAAACATTATTTCTGGGGCACTTCCGGTTCGTACGTCTGGTTCGGTTTTATGCCGGAAATGTTGCAAATCTATTTTGTAGTAGATTCTGAAAATAGGAACGAAATCCGTTCAGCAGTTTTTGAGATATTCAAGATTGAAAAGTTCACTGATTTCGCGTTTTTTTCAGCCATATTTTGCCTAAAATTCGGCTAATTCATTTAATATTTCAAATTTCACATACCCATAAGGTCCTGCAACTTTTCTGAAAATTTCAGCCAAATCGGACAAAAAAAGGGGAAGAAAACATCTGAAATTACATGACATGAAGAATTAAAATGGAAATGGGACATGTCATTGTATCTAAAATTTGTCATAATTCTCTGCCATTAAAAAAAATAAAAATGTTTTTAGAGTGATAAATATGTGTAAATTTGAACTGAGAGCAAAGATTATATTATATAGTGTGAAGTGACAAAAACAAAATCCACCATTTAATAAACTGATCTGCGATTCCACTGTGTTCTTTTTCCTTTCACACAAACAGAATTTAAAATTTTAAAAATTCAAACAAGGATTTTATACCACTGAGGTAAGTGTAGATTGATGTAGAAAACAATGTAATGCAGGCCCACATGCAGATAAAACCAAGACACTAACATCACTGTTCTGACTGAAATATTGCAACTATTCACACAGAGAGAGAGTGTTCATTCTTTAGTTTTACGTCTGTTCACCCGCAAGTGATATTAGACCCAAAAAAAAGAAGAAAAAAAGGTGTAAATTAATTAAGCCTACAACAGATAGCTAGTGAGGTGAGAGTGTGTGTGTGAATGCGTGAATGGTAGTGTTATTTATGTATTTTCCCTACACATCTATTCATACAAATCTAACAGTGCATATAAAAATTACATTAGCACATATATAAGATGGGAGGGAGTGGGGGACATACAGTAACATTTTAAACTGACTTATGTAACATGAAGAGTTAAACAAATGTGTCCTAATTTGTAAATGGCTAACAGAAATATAACAACACAATTTAAACCAACAATTAATTAGTAACTCAAAGAAAAATGTGTGTGTGAGAGTGTGTGTGTATGTATGTGTCATTTTGCTAGCATATATCATGTTCAGTTTGAGTTTGAAGCTCTTTTGATCTGGAACTTCATTAGCTTTTGGTCTTCTTTTCTCCTTTGGCCCAATACTTTTAGGAAAAGTCATGAATCCATGGCTGTAATGAAGTTGATGTTGCTTTTTTTCTAATTTCTTCCTGTTTACTTTACAAGTCTTGCTATCTAGAACTTCGAAGAATTAGTTCAATCCGCCGTTTCCTCTCTCAAGATGCCCTGAAGACTCTAGTCTGTGCTTTTGTTCTGTCTCGCCTTGACTACTGTAACTCACTTCTTGCTGGCTGTCCATCAACTCTCATCTCTAAGCTCCAACGGGTCCAAAATAATGCTGCTTGTCTCATTTCTCGCTCCCCTAGGTACGATCATATCACTCCGGTTCTTCATTCCCTACATCAGGCATGAAAACTACTGTTCCCCCCAAAAAGAGGAGATTTTTTCAGCCGAGAAATCCTTCCACCCGGATTTTCAGCTGACGTCAGAAGTTTTGTTGCTTTTGTTCAGCGGGGGGGGGGGGGGGGGGCTAATCTGTTCCCCAAAAATGGTAACGGCGGAGCTGTTTTCATGCCTGATACTTCTTCTTTTTCACCCATTCTTCGTGCACGGCTTGCTCTTCAGACGCCATTTTGGAAGTGATGACGTTGGGAGGAGGAGAAGGCGCGAAATGATGATCGTGCCATTTAAAGACCCAGCATGCCGAGTTTTTATTCGATTTTCGATTTATTTATTTTTAGGCGGAGATTTTTTTTTTTAGGCGGAGACTGGTCGATTTCGGAAAAAAATTAGGCGGAGAAGGCGGAGCAAACGGAGATGTTTTCATGCCTACTACATTGGCTCCCAGTTCAATCACGTATTGACTACAAAATTCTCCTCCTTGTCTTCAAGTCACTGAATGATCAAGCTCCCTTATATCTCTCTGATAAGCGCTATATAAATGTACTATTATTATCATTATTATTAATCAAACTGGTTGTCAAAGCTTTATTTGTCTCTGACGGTGCATTCTACACTGACAGAAAGCATCACAAATATAAACAGTGAACAGTGGCCTTTTTTTAGTTGTTGTCATCACCTTTCTTGTGTGAGGTGTTGAGAATTTCCTTAAAGTTATAACATTCTTACTATCTCTTTTTTAGTCCATGTCAAATAGTTTAGTTATCATTTTCATATTTCTTAACTGAAGCTTTTGGAGACTACTGATAATGAATGCCCCCCCTCCCTCCCCCCTCTCTCTCACTCTCTCCCTCTGTGTGTGTTTGCAGTACCTTGCACAAAAAGAACACCCAGTTGGAAAAGGCCCACCGTAACTTTTCTGAAGTACACTCGGCACGTCATGAATAGACAGTGCTTAGCCTACTCAACTGCTTGCGCGCTTATCAGCTAGGAAATAGGCCTGTTGCGTTCAAAATGCCGTCAGCCTGTTTATTTTACAATTGACAAAACAGAAACATGCACTCCTGCACTTTTCTTTTGGTTTTGTTGGTTCTATCGTTAACACTTCGCGATGATGCCAACGGCCATTCTGAGCAGCTGTGCTGTGTTTACAGCAACCATTCTTTTGCAGCAGACGAAGCTTTCAAACGGGAACTTTGCGATCCTAAGGGACGCAACCCGTCCCTCATATGTTTTACTGCACGCAATAAGCAAACCTCTAAAAATGAATTTCAAATGGATGGGACTTTTTATAAGCCATGAGTCTTGAAGGCTGAAGCCTGTCCCTACCTACCTACCTACCTTACTTTCTTTCCAGTTTCCAATAAGGGCTATAGACTTTCTTACTACAACAGAAAGCACTAAAACAACATTGTTTTTGTGTGCATAAAAACACAGTCCAGAAATTTCAATGAAGCACTTTAAGCAAGGTTTTTACAGAAGTGGTTTGTTGTTTTTTCCCGCTACATGTATACCTAACTTTCTTACGATACACAGGTCTCCCAATGTTTTTTATTGGGGGGAGGGGGAGGGGACGGATACATTTTACTCACCTGTATTTTTAACACAAAATGAAAGTTAAATTCTACTATTTACACAGGACAGTTTCGCTAATTCCTGACTTGAACAAACTCAGTGTCAGAGTCTGCAGAATATTTACACAGGACAGTGTCGATAATTACTCACCAGAACAAATCAGTGTTATTGTTAGAGTCTGCAGAATATTTACACAGGACAGTATCGTTAATTACTCACCAAAACAAACTCAAGTGTCAGAGTCTGCAGAATATTGATACAGGACAGTACCATTAATTAGTCACCCAAAACAAACTCAGTGTCACAGAGTCTGCAGACCATTGATACAGGACAGTGTCGATAATTACTCACCAAAACAAACTCAGTCTCAGAGTCTGCAGAATGTTCCCTGACATGGTCCGTCTCTTCTGTGGATAGTCTCTCATGTGGCAAGGACATCTGCAATGAAAGACAGATAGAAAAAGTAAGAAGGAGAGAAAGGAAGAAGTAAAACAAAAGAAGGAAAAGAAAGGAAGAAAGAAATATGTATTGCAATTGAATTATATTAGATTTCTGTCAAAGAAAGAGAAATGGGAAGGAAGGAAGAGTAAAGATTGTTAAAAAAAGAAACAAAGAAAGAAAGAAAATAGTACACAGTGCAAAACATTGTGACCAAAGCCATGTGTCCCAAGTCATACACACCAGCTTCCAGTGAATCTTGTACTGCTGCAATAATATGACATTACCAGGTGCATTGAACCCAGAAGCATGTCATCTAAACTGTTAGCAAACAATTGTTATTCTTGTTACCAAAACAGAGAAACTAAATTCAAACCTGACTAAGCTGCTGCCAACTAAACAGCAATAGAGGTAAATAATCTAATATCTGTTTTTTCTAAACCCCCCTCCCCCCCCCTCCTTCCCACCCCAAATTTATACTTATGAATGTAGAACACAACATAAATTTTCCACAGAATTCCACTTACCAGTCTGTCGCTGCTCTCAGTCCACTCAGACAATGGCAGAGGCTCTCCATGAACTGACGCCAGGTGGAGTTCCAAACTGCTGACCAGCACAAAGGCAGCAGAACAATGCTGACACACATGACTTGTGTTCAGAGACAGCAGTGATCCAAAAGTGTTGTCAGACATGGGCTGTACTGTGCTGTAGACAGCTGAGGGCTGATCTGGTGAGTCTTCCTCCATGGACCACACTGCCACTGGTTTCTGCTTCTAAGAAACAAAAGCAATGCATCAATAATTCAATGTATTATTACCAACACCACACAAATTTAGCTATACAGAGACAAACAGAAACTGAAAAAGAGAGACGTACACACACCTGTGCATGCACACAATCACAAACAGACATACACACAGTGATGCATATCACAACATTACTCTATGTCTAATACACATGACACAGAGACCACACATACACATGCAAGAGCACCACACACACACACACACACACACACACAACACACACACATTACACACACTCAGCAACTAAAGAAATAAAAAGAAAACATCTATACCTTCCCCTCAAACTACCCCCACATCTTAACTCACAGATCTGACCTGAGATCTCAATTAGAAAGGCGTGAAAGTGCTAATAAAAAGCCTGATGAATTCTACTGACCACCACAACACCACTGTCCATCCAAGGTGTACAGTCTCCTTCTATGACCTCTTCTTTAACTCTGTATATTGTGTCTGCAGTTCAGGTTCCTTGAACTGGTCTGTAACAAAGTAGTAAAGACATTGTTGCTTGCCACACATGTAAGAATATCTTTATCATCTAAACAACATTAGGTTGTTTTTAGTTCTAATTTGTTTATTATTATTATTATTATTATTCTCCGTAGGCAGCCAACTTCATCACATTGAAGATTCTGCTGCACTTTAGGGGGGTAGTATGAAAACGAAAGAAAATAACAGCAAAGAAAGTGAAATGATAAGATATTATGGGGAGAAAGAAAAGATCCAAGACAGTCAAGGATAACTGAAGTATTTATAGATACACTGTTTACTATGAAGAAGGATATTTATGAGATTTAAAATTGAAGGAGGTTTAAAAAAAAGGTGGTGTGGGCATATATATATAAAAGAGAGGAAAGACAAGAGTTAAAAGTCATGCACGACCCCGGCCCCACATGATGCATGCAGAGTGTGTCATGCACAACCGTTAAGGCCCCACATGATGTATGCAAAGGAGTATAAAATGGTACATGCATGACCGTAAGGGGGGGGGGGGGGGGGGGGGAAGCATCTGTTTTTAGGTGTGGGAATACAGGATGGGGAGGTGGGGGAGGAATGGTTGTTTAGTAGAGATGCTTTTGAAGGCCCCTCTTGAAAACCTTCAAAGACTGAGGCAACTTCTAATAGAAGCATCACTCAATCCTTCAGGAATCACATAAGGTCTATTTAGATGGCATATTTGAACACACACACACACACACTAGGTCAGGTCAGGTCAGGTATTTTGACGACCAGGCCTTGCAGCCTCTCAATGCGTCCTTCCTTTTGGTTAGAGTTTGGCAATTGCTGTGGCGGTTTTTAACATCCATATAATATCAGGGATGTGAGAGGCCCCAAAATAAAAAAGCTTACTGGATCCATGGGCCACCTCGGGCCCCCGGTGGGGACTGCGCGGTAGGAGTGTAAAGAGCATAAATGTGGTGTGTGTGACTGTAAATAAAGTGTAAAGCTCTATAAACAAGGTGTGTGTGTGTGTGTGTGTGCATGTGTCTATGAGTATGTGTCAAGTGTAAACACTAGGTGTGTGTGTGTGTGTGACTATAAATAAGTATGTGAACAAAGTTTAAAGACTAATATTATGCATGTATAGATGAGTGTGTCACTGTGTGTTGTGTGTGTGAGAGAGAGAGAGAGAGAGAGAGGGAGAGAGAGAGAGAGAGAGAGAGAGAGAGAGAGAGAGAGAGACAGACTTAAGTATGTGAACAAAGTTTAAAGACTATACATGTATAGGCCTAGAGCAGCAGATGTGTGTATGAGACTTGAGTGTGTGTGTGTACATATGTGTGTGAGACTTAAGCATGTGAGCAAAGTGAAACTACATGATGTATTAGCAGATGTGTGTGTGTGAGAGAAAATGAGAGAGAGAGAGAGAGAGAGAGAGAGAGAGAGAGAGAGAGAGAGAGAGAGAGAGAGAGTATGAAAAGGGGAAACTGTGTGTGTGTGCGTGCGTGTGCATGTTTCTCACTCAACGAGTCATTGGAGTTTGAAGAAGCACCTTTGAAAAATTTCAAAGATAACGCTTAATTCATGCTTCGAATCTTCGCATTGTCATGGTCCTTTTTTTTTTTACGTGGTCAAACACAGCAGCCTTTCCTCCTGTTTGCATAGCTGCCCGTCACAATCAACTTTCCCGAGTGTCCGATTCAACTTTATTGATGAAATCGCTGACAGACACGTATCTTAATGACCTCCAGTTTCATCCAGCCAAATTTGTATCGGCATCCTTTGTCGGTCTCCTCGATATTCACATCGATAGTGCGATGAATAGTTTTCATTGTTGCGGATAAAACAATCGCTCAAGATCACTCGCCTGCACCGCCATCGAACAAACGCCAAGCGTACGAGAATCGCGCAGTCATTGGGCGAAATTGACCAATCACAAAGAAGCTTACGATTTTCAGGCAAGGGAGAGTACTACGAACTAAATTCTGCTTTCGGGTTGTTTGTAAGCGTGCGGGAACGTCGGCGAAATCGATCGTCATTACGTTTTTTTGCTTTCGTTTTTTTTTGGGGGCTTTCCCGAATAGAAAAAGCGCGTTTACGCGTAACTCTCACATCCCTGATATATATTGATGCACTAATCATGGATGTACTTTAACAGGGCAATTTTTGGATCACTGTCTAGGAGGTTTTTGAATTTGTTAGTATCTGAGGCCAGTTTAGTATGTGCAGGGAGGTTGTTCCAATATTGGGTGACTGTTAGAAAAAAAGTTTTTTCTAATGTTAGTTCTGCTGTACCTGGTTAGGATTTTAAGTTCACTATTACGGGTTCTTATTTCGTTAGACAAGTGAAATGCAAGTGAAACAAGCCTTTGTTAGTATTGTCAGTGCCTTGAAAAATCTTGTAAACATTTATCAAATCTCCCCTTAGTCTTCTGTATTTTAAAGATGGCAAGTCTAATTTACTTAGCCTGTAATATGAAAGGACAATGAATTACAACCTAAATAATTTTGCTTTGCACTCTATCTTTTGCTATTTTTCTCTTTTTCGTCCTACCACCTAAAGTGCAGCAGAACCTTCAACATGATGAAGTTGGCTGCCTAAAGAAAAGAAGAAGAAGAAGGATGTATGGACTATGGTTTGTGTCTCTAATTTTGCACGCTGTTCCTTTGTAAATTAAAGCATGATAGTTTTTTAATTTTATGCACTTTTTTTTTCTCAAGCAAATGAAACAAACAGGCTAAACGTCAACCTAATGCAAGTTTGACGGCTATATATCCACATTTAGGACTGTCAAGTGTCATGAGACAATTTAATGATAGAAAAGACAAGACACTGTGCAGGCTGGCTGCTCTTTCCATCAGTAAATTATCTTCCCTTACTCGGATCTTTGACAGTTACTGGCCAAAACGTGGATTGATCAGCCTATCTAAATGTGATGTAAAAACGTCGGCAAAGAATAAGATATCAAATTCCGTATATTCAAATCTTCTTATTGCTAAATTATTGAGCCAAAAAGCTGTAGAATACGCACACTACATTCAGTTCTGTAGCCGCTACAGTGTAGCGAACACACATAATATAATTATCTTTCTTTGCGAAATTTCATGGTAAGGGAGTTAACTCCCTTTGGATGAACTGACGTAATTTCCTGTTGTTCCAGAGGCCGAATGCACAGATTGTTTTCAATTTCATCAATCATCTTTGTTAATCATGTAAGCATAAAATACCTTTATATTTTGGGAAAACTATTGGTAATTAATAACATAGCCCATTGCTTTTCAGTCAACAGAACTGTGTAGTGTAAGCCTGTAAGGGAGTGGAATTGCCTCAATGAAGAGACTGTGAAACGGCCTAAGACTAAGACTAGTAAGAGTAAGAGTAAGTTTCTCTAAAAATTAAAATTATATAAATTACTACTTGTGGCGGTGCCATAGCCGATGAGGTTTAGCCGAGGCGTGGTCACCGCTACAGCTATCTGTATTAATTTTTAAAAATCGGGACTTTACTGGTTTCGTACTGCCTCCGGGCATTGCCTCCAGTATTGTTCCCACCATATTTGTATTTACAAATGTCCCATATCACATATGTGTCTGATTCAGACCAAGAGGACGTAAAACTCCATTTTCTCTCTAAATTAAAATTATAATTATTATATGTTTCTTCGGTAAAGGTCAAGATGTGCCACCTCACCCCACCCCCCTACATTTCTTGGTTAATTCCATTTTTCTGTTTTTGCCTTTCTTACCAAACATAAAGCTGTATTTTACTTTTAGGAACATTTTTACATAATTATCTTTTTGGAATACTAACCCTGACCCTAACCCTTCTATAAGATGGGAAACGCAATGAACCACGACTGTGACAAATGCGGCGGTGTACTGCACTACATAGGGGTAGGTTTAGGGTTAGGGTTAGTATTCCAAAAAGATAATTACGTGAAAATGTTCCTAAAATACAGCTTTATGTTTGGTAAGAAAGGCAAAAACAGAAAAATGGAATTCAGCGAGAAATGCAGGGGGGGTGGCATGTCTTTACCTTTACCGCTGCCAACGTACCAACGGGTTTCTGTTTCTGCATAATAGCAAAGATTCTTAAAGGGTAAGATGGACTACTTAAGAGTTACAGCGAACCAGGCTGATAGAGTTATCGTTAGTGGGGTAGTTATACACCATTCACAGCGGCGGCTATCCAAAAACTCAGACTGGAATTTGAACGGAGAATTCAACTGGCCTATCGACGTGTAAATGTGTCATGTTTAAAAGGGACATAACCAGTGTTTCTGTCCTCACTACTCATATAGGGAAAAGAGACTGGATGCTTGTCTTCCTCTATGTACAGTCTTTGATAATAGTCGAAAGGGCCACTTTTGTGGCAATTTATCGACAAAAAACTAGGGGAGAGCACCTATTCCCTAATCTCATTATCTTTTTATTCTTATTATTTTCTTTCCTGTTCTTGATCTTTCCTTGTTCCTGATCTTTCTTCTTGATTCTTCCTTCATCTTGTTTTCCTTTCTTGATCTTTCATTCCCCATTCTTTTTCTCTTGGTCTTTTTCTGTCTTCCTCCTTCTTCAGGCATTTCTGTATCATCTTGTTGCTCTGTCGATGGGGTGGGGGTGGAGGAAAATGGGGGAGAATGGGGTGAGGGGTAAGGATTGGGGGAAGGGGGTGGAAGGGTGTTGTTTACATCTGGTTGGGGGTCTGGTGGAGGAGGTTCTTAAAAGCCTCCACCGACCCAGCTGAAACAACACTGTCGTTGAGAGCATTCCATTCCCTGGTTGTTCTGGGAAAGAAGCTGTTTTTGAACACTGTTGTTTTTTAGTGCTGGATGTTGTAGCAGCGCATGTTGTTTCTTGCGGATTGCTCGACAATGTTTTTGTTTTCGTGGTTTTCCGATCTTGTTGGTGCAAAAGTGACTGTGGTCGCTTTTATAGAAAGGAGTATAAAAAAAAAAGATAACAAGAAAAATGGAATTGTTTTTACGTATTTTACACATGTTGCATCAAACTTGTCACTAGAAATATGAGTGGCCAGTCCAACGGAACTTTCAACAGTTAAGGTCTCTGCACACACACACACACTAGACTGACTAGTGACACACACACACACACACACACACACACACACACACACACACACACACACACACACACACACACACACTCATTCTCATGTCATTTTGGTAAGAGTGGGGCCATTTTCGTTGGATGAAAACCCAAATTTAAAAACAAAACTTAAATGTTTCGATGAGTAAATAAAGCCATTCTCTTAAAGATTTGTTTTTGTATTAGTTTTAGTTAAAGGAGACGTAAACCACTATTAAAACAGTTTGTTACAAGTCATATTCATTGAGAAGGGGCGTAAAAAGGGCCGAGAGGCCTATTAATAGCCCTAAACCCACCTACCTACCTACTATTACTACTACTACTATTACTACTAGTATTACTAACTACTACATTTTGCATTGAATATGTTCACAAAGAAGCAACATTGTGCCTTGCTCTGAAACTAGTGAAAGGCATAATGGGATCTCCATCTGAGCCTACCCCACTGACGAATACTTATATAATTTTTTGCTTGTTCCTTGAAGTGGGGCCTGGGCTTTTCTGGCTGAATCAGGGGGGTAATGGTCTTAGCCCATTGCGAGCAGTTTGTCTTTAATTTTCTTTTTTTTTCTTCATCACAGACGTTCTTTCTGCAAGGAAGACCGTCCGTACAAACGATGGAGACTGACCACATCAGAAAAGAAAAGCTTGCTGATCCATCTGCTGAGTTTGTTGTTGTGAGTATCTTTTTTCTTCTTTTTTGTTTTGCACTTCGAGTTCTAAACAGGAGTACATTGGATTGTGAATGAGTGTGTGTGTGTGTGTGTGTGTGTGTGTGTGTGTGTGTGTGTGTGTGTGTGTGTGTGTGTGTGTGTGTGTGTGTGAAAGTCAAAGCCATAGTCAAAATTGTATTTAAAGATGGACATCTGTCATCAAATAAGCAAGAAGTTGCTTTTTTTTTTAACCAAGACATCAGAAAATAAAAGCGAAAGAAACAGAAAAATAAAAGTGACACTAAAACGATATAAAACTATAAAAAAAAAATTCAATTGGAAAGTATGTTGTAAAAAAGTATTTAGTAAACAACACATGCAATCATACTGTACAGTAGAAATATTAGCATGTTTTAACAATACAAAGTTAGTGTAAGGAAAGAAATGCATTTAAATTCTCATATAATTATATTAACAATGTTCTTGATTTAGCTTAATAATTATTGTTTATCTAATGTTTGACTGTGTAAAAACAGAAACAGAAACATCAACAAATTAGCCGCAATCATTGTTTAAAAAATAAAAACAGACTTAAGTTAACTTACGAAAATATGGTAATTATGGGCAATACCTTGTGAACCCCTGCACATACATAATGGCTTCAAATTTTGTCAGGTGGTCTATTACGAAGCTGATGTGCCCCATTGAGTAGGTTAGCTTGATGAGGTGTTTTTTTCTAGGTTTATGTATATTCTAAAACAAATGTGACAGTGGGTGTGTTGCCATTCTCGGTAACATGCCATCATGTCCTATGAAGTTTGAATTCAACATTAGATGTGTCCACACAGTCGCCCTTCTCCTCTCTGTAGCGGTCTGTTTCCTTTCCAGTTGAGTTTATATATCTTTGTTTCCTATCCATTTGTCTGTTACAGTATGAAATTACCATCTTTTTCGGACTATACAGCAACACTTTTTTTCCTAGACTGAGACCCCTGCGCCTTATAGTATGACTACTAATAAAGTAAGAAAATTTAAGAACAAAATTTGAATTTATAATTTGGGGGGTGCACCTTATAGTAATGTGTGCATTATAGTCGGATAAATACAGTACCTTAAATAACATAAGTCTTTTTGAAGTTATTCGGAATTTGTTTTTACATAAACTAGACCTGCCATTAGTTTAACATAAGTTATTTTGAATTTGTTTTCACATAAACTAGACCTGCCATTAGTTTAACATAAGTTATTTTGAATTTGTTTTCACATACACTAGACCTGCCATTAGTTTAGCATAAGTTATGTGGAATTTGTTTGCGTAGAAACTAGAACCGCCATGGTATGTGGATGAAGACACACCAGATCAGCCCTCAGCTGTCTACAGCACAGAACAGCCCATGTCTGACAACACTTCACTGCTGTCTCTGGACTCAAAGCACCCGTGCTACCTTTGTCCTGCTGCCTTTGTGCTGGTCAGCAGTTTGGAACTCCACCTGGCGTCAGTTCATGGAGAGAAACTGTATGTGGTGTTACCTGGGTCCTCCACACCTGATAGATGTGATGATGGTAACTGTAGCAACACGGACATAGATAAGGAGGTAGATAGCCATGGTAACAGAAAAACAACAATTAAGTATGCTAATAATAATGATACTGGTGATAAAGATGGAAAGAACAGGAGACAATATGTGTGTGATGTCTGCGCAAAGTCTTTCTCTGTACCCAGCCATCTGAAGAGACATAAATTGATTCATAGTGGTGTTAAGTCATATGTGTGTGATGTGTGCAGTAAGGGTTTTTCTCAGGCAAGTAGCCTGACTAAACACAAGAGAGTCCACACAGGGGAGAGACCATACAAGTGTCCACACTGTGACAGGGATTTTAAAGAATCTGGTCATTTTCAGCTCCACATAATGTCAGTTCATGAAGGTGTCAGACCCCATGTCTGTGATGTCTGTGGGGCAGCTTTCTCTAAGACTAGCAGTTTAACAGTGCACAGGAGAATCCACACAGGTGAAAAACCCTGTGTGTGTTCAGACTGTGGGAAAAGCTTTGCTGACTACAGTACTCTAAGACAACATTGTCTGACTCACACTGGAGAAAAATCTCATGTGTGTTCAGACTGTGGAAAATGCTTTGCCAGGCCCAGTACTCTGACACGACATCGCCTGACCCACTCTGGACAAAAACCTCACAGCTGTCCTCAATGTCCTTCTGCTTTCAGATATTCACAGCAGTTGAAAGCACACATACAGAGTGAACATCAGTAACACTGTTTACTGTCTACGTCAGCTTAAAAGGAGAGAGAGAGAGAGAGAATGTTGATGCATTATCCAACAGTTGGGGTGAGTGGCGGTAATATAATAGTGTGTGTCGGGGTGGGGGTGGTATGGATATTTGTATGTGTGAGCGATTATATGTCTTTTTTTTGGCTGTACAGTGGCAATGCTCCCATGCCACTCATTCCAAATCCCAATTCGCCGCCACACCCCAGTTTGTTCAGGTTGCAGAATCTGAGACCAGCAGTTCAAGGGGAGCGAATCTATGTTAGGACATCAGGAGGCAACCAACTGAGGAGACACTGCACTGCTGCTGAGTCACTTTGGTGGAGTTCAGTGGAGCCTGTTCAGGACACCACCTACTATGCCCCCTACTGACAACACTATTCTCTTAGTCGCTGAGCCAGCGTGAGGTCCTCCTCCGAGGACGCCACTACGACCATCCACCGACAGCTCCCCAGAACACACTGATCACCATGACTTTGACCCGAACGCACCAAGGCATAGACTGGATTGGAAACTGAAACTGAGGTCACCATGAGAGCAGGGCATGCAAAGCCACAGAATTTGAAACATTTTTCTTTTTAATGATTGATGGAAATGAGTGGATGACTATGATGATGATGATGATGCTTTGGAGTTCCGTATCAGTCTGAGACTACATGACAGGGCTGTAGTCTACCTTTCCTTTCATAATGATATTGAGGAGATATTGAATAGAAGGTATGTGTTGTAGTATGTGCGTGTGTGTGTGTTCTTCAGTTTAACGTCCTTCCACGAAAAGTGATTCAGACTAAATTATATAGCTATATGTGTGCATGCATGTGTGTGTGTGCACCTGCATGTGTGTATTTGTGTGTGCATGTGTGTGCGCGCGCACGTGTGTGTGAATGTACTTGTGTGTATCCTCTGGAATGTGTGTGTGTGCTGGTGTATATGCACACCTGCCAACCCCCTAACAGACCAAAGAGGAATATTTGTAGCAGGAAAGAGGAATTTTGGGGAGCTAAGAGGAATTTTGACGCGGCATCTTACCTTTTCGCGCGTAAACATAATTTGAAGCATGCAATTTTCATCCTTGTGAACTTGTCTTGTTTAAAACTAGTCTTGTCTGGAAGTGTCACAACTATTCCTAACACAACATAAGCTTTGGGTTTGTTCCTGTCCTTTTTATTTGGGCAGACCAAGGCGGTTGGTGCCATAGATGACTTCAATAATAAGACTTGGAAGGAAGATAATGAATCAGTTTAAGTTCATCTTTGTTCTCCTTTCCTTCCGTTGGCTTGAAAAAGTCAGTAACGGTGGAAGACGAAGTCTGGGAGTTTGCAGACGATGAGAAGTAATGTGGCATTTGATGTCTTGACACCATCCATAGGAGACTTTTAAGTGTAGTGAGCACCTCATACAGCTAGCATGATGCACACTTTCTTGATCTCTGAATGCACAGATACTTTTCCATGTAATCTTGGCAGAAATATTGGTCTATTTTCTTTCTTTTCTCCCCAGAGTCTCACACACATTGATGTGTCAATCGCCATATTGACGGAAGTGTGCAAACAGAAACTAGAAAGTCGGTTATACGCACAGCAGCTGTACTGCTCTGTATATAAGACGATGAATTTGAGTGTTCAAAAAAACCTTTTTTTTTAAAGTTTTGAGAGCGGAATTTTATGGACTTGAGCGGAAGGGCGGAAGAAATGTACTGTGAGCGGAAAGGTTGGCAGGTCTGTTATAATTATGTCTGTCCGTGCAACCCAGTAGCTGTGACTTATTGAATAAGAAATGATGAATGGGTCAAGTCAAGTCAAGTCAAGTCAAAATGATCTTTATTGACGATAAAAGAATAAGCTTGATAAAGCTTTTTTACATCCTGTCGTCATAAATTAATAAGAAAAAAAAAAAGAAAAAACATAAACTGAAAAAAAAATAATCAAAGTCTGTGTCTTTGTGTGTGTCCATATGTGTGTGTGTGCACATGCTGTATACCATTTATGTTATACGTGTGTGTTCGCTTTATGCTGCGTTTTTGCGTCTGACTCATTCTAGAAAAAAACCTCATGGGCTGTCCTCACTGTCCTGCTGCATATACTCGCAGACCTGTTTACCATCCCGATTTTGCCGTAATTTTTTCGGGGGAAAAGTCAAATTACAGTTACGGAGAAAAAACTATGGGGGGGAAAATCCTAAATATAAAAAAAAACCCACTACAGTTGCGTCGGTAAGCGAAGCTTTTGAAACGATGCGGTGAAAAGTCATTTCGTGCCATTTCCTTTTCTGTTTCAAAATGGCGTCCAAGCGAGTGCATTCCGAAGCTTCTGTATCTTCTGGTCGAAAATCAAAAGAAAAGACATCAAAGTGGCACAGAAATTCTGGGAAAGTTACCTCAAAATTCCAGGAATACGTCGTTCAGCACTAGGTGATGAGCATGTGTTCTGTGTCTACTGCTCGACGGACATTAGTATTGCACACTCAGGTCAGTACGATATCGACGTTCATTGCGATATGCAGAAGCACGCGTAGGATTACAGTTTTTTTCTCTCAAAATTACAGTTTTTTGTTCAAGAAATTACAACTTTGCAAAATAGGGGTAAACAGGTCTGTACTTGGCCGTATGGTTTGAAGATGCACATACAGAAAATGCATCAATAACATTGCTCATTTTGTAATTTGTCTGATTTTGTTGCAACTCTTATGTTTGGTATTAGGTAACACTCTTTTTTCAAATTGGGTCCTCTACATCTTATAAATGACTACTGGTAATAAAGTAAGAAACTTCTGTAACAATATGAATGTGAAATTTGGTGGGTACACCCTACAATATCATGTGCCTTATCCCTGTCTGTAAAGTAAGGCAATTTTTTAAAAATGTTTATTACACAAATTTGTAAGAGATGTACATTGAACGAAATTCTGTGTAAGTGCTTGGAAATTTATTTACTTAAAGGTGGACCCTGACGGATGAGTTTTTTGCAAGAAACATATCGAGGTCACCATGAAAACACTATTTTCAGAGATCGCAACACTTACTTTGCTCTAGAAATCAAACCGTCAAATCAGTGATTTATCCTTGGCGGAGGTGCTGGAAGTCAAATTATTTCACTGAAAGAGAAGGTGTGTGCCGTCTCTTTTGTAATGGCGACCAAATTGTTTGCACAATTTTTTTGCAATACAAGCCTTTTTATTTATCTTTTAAAAAATGTTATGCAGTTCTTGTTTTCGTTCCCCAGCTTAAACGCTCTGGGGGCACACCCAGTTCCATGTGAACATTTCGCATGGCCTTGGATGGGAAGATTACGTGTATGGCTGCTTTTAAAGGGCCCCGCCACATGGGCGGCCACACTTCGACTTTAGGGGACTTCGCTCCATTCATGGAGCCACCCACATTCACTCCACCCATGGAGTGACAACAACCAACAATTCTTTACGGCGTGTAGGGAGAACTGCCACTGGTAAAGACAGCTTCCATTGGGCACAGCCTCATCATTTTAATATTGGCCATGGATCAATTTCACTTGCATCATATACAGACGCAGTGAATAGCCAAGGACCCTTGGCCGATTTATGCAGTTTATCTAAAAGAGTCGCTCACAACAAAAGAAATAGCTTAAACAAATTTTTACTGCACTACAAAAAAGAAAAAGCTTAACCCTTTCACCACCACAATGATTTAACACCCATGTGACTAAAAGGCATCAAATCAGGGTCTGTTATCCAAATACCCTATTCTCTTAGTTTTGGGAGGTAAGGATAGGCCTTACTTTAAATATGTCACAGAGGAATCCCCAATATTACAGACAGAATTTTCTCTCTACCCAGGTAAGTGTAATGGAATTTTTTTGCTGAAACATGGTTGGCGGCGAAAGGGTTAAACCACAATGGGTTTGGACCCCACCCAAAATGGCTTCTCTCTCCGGCACCTCCGCCAAGGAGGAATCGCCGTTTTGACGGTTTGATTTCTAGGAAACCAAAGCAAAGCGAGTGTTCCGAACTTTGAAAAGGCTGTCTTTCTGGTGATCTCAACATGTTCCTTGCAAAAACTCATCCGTCAGGGTCCACCTTTTAAAAAAAAGCATTGCCAGTTCTGATGTAGTGTATCCTGTTGCACTGCACCTTTCTCTATTTTTATGTGTTTGCTTGTGTGCGTGCGCAGATGCTTAAGTGAGAAAAAACTATCTTTACAGTCCAAGCCCTTTAGCCTCCAGGAGATTGTTAATATTGTTCATTGTTAATATTGTTAGTTCACTATTGTTAGTTGATAATAAAAAAAGACACCCTTCCTAGGAGTTCTTCAAGAACTGGAGTTCTTCAAGGTGTTTTGTGACACAAAAGTCATTCAGCTGTATGCCAATAGCCTTGTGATGTGACTCCAAGGTCATGTGTTGTGACTCTGACATCATGTTGTGACTTCAAGGTTGTGTGCTGTTACTTAAAGTGATGTGATGTGACTCCCAAATAATGTATTATGACTCCAAGGTCATGTGATGTAACTCCAAAGTGATGCGACTCCAAGTTGATGTGTTATGTCTCAAAGTCATTTGATGGGACTCCAAAGTCATTTGATGTGGCTCCCAAGGTAATTTGATGTGACTCCAAAGTCATGGCGAGCAGGTCATTTGATGTGACTCCAAGGTCATTTGATGTGACTCTAAGGTCATATCACAAGCAGTTTATGTGATGTGACTCCAAGGTCATTTGATGACTGCAAGGTCATATGGCTAGCAGGTCATGTGAATTAAGGGGTGATCAAGTGGACAGGTTAAATTGGTCTTTTTCCTTTGTTGGACAGTGACAATGTTTGTTGCTCTCTCTCTCTCTCTCTCTCTCTCTCTCTCTCTCTCTCTCTCTCTCTCTCTCTCTCTCACTCAGTCTCTCTCTCTCTCTCGTCGTGCTTGTGCGCGTGTGTTTTTGGGTGTGTAAGTGTAATGAGTGTGTATGCGTGTGTGTGCGCGAGGGTGTGCATATGGGATGGTGCTATGGAGTGTGTGTGTGTGCGTGTGTGTATGTTCATATTGAAAACTATGTGCTGCTGTTGTGCATGTTTTGTGTTAGTGTTTTGTTGTCATGATCGGGGCTATTGGCCTAAATCATTAAAATATTTCACTTCAACAAAGGTAGCCACAGCTTAACACACGCAGAAATTGCTGCTGTGTGGCAGAACTCTTCAACAAAGGCCTACAGGAAGTTCATGGAATCTAAACTAATTTCCATTCTTGGAAGTCTGGCACCAGCTGGCCTGAATGAGAAAGTGGGGAGAGAGAGAGAGAGAGAGAGAGAGAGAGAACACTGAATACTTTAATGAATAGGCCTTAGGCCCATGTCATGGCGGGTGGTTACAAAAACAAACAAAAATTCCAAGGGCATTGCAATGCATGAATAAATTCAAACACATGTAATTCACACACACACACACACACGCACACAATCGCGCGCGCATGCACGCACATATACATTCATACATACGCACGCACGCTCGTTCACACGTATAATTGTTAGGTACAATTTAAAAAATAAATAAATAAATTAGCAATTTTGACAGGAAACATCTATTATTAAATATGTCACGTACTTTAAGTGCCTCTGCAAAGAGAACAGAATCCAACACACAAAATCAATTGCAGGATAGATTCATTTTAACATACATACGCTCATAATATACCCCCCCCCCTCCCTCCCACGCACACACATTATATACTACACGCACTCGAGCGCATGTGAATTGAATCACACACAAAAAATACATTATACAGAGAGAGAGAGAGAGAATACGAATATGAATGTTTATTGAGGGTTAATAGATAAGCATAAGCTTTTTTACACCATGTACCATGCCCTCGAAAATATAAAAACAAAGGCCTATAATTATAACGCCACAAAAACAAATGATTCCAGCACAAAATTTAATTTTTTTAGCAAAAGATTTTTATCACAAAAACAAAAAACAAATTATGTAGCACAAAAAATAAATGCAAGTCGCTAAAAAAAAAAAAGATTTCAGCACAAAAAAAGGGAAATTAGCAAAAGATTGTATCACCACAAAATAAAATGAAAAAGGCACAAAATAATGTAATCAACACAAAAGTTAGACTAATTTCTATTCATTTGAAGGGAAGTTAATTTGCTTTCTCTTATGTCCCAGTGGTTTGGCACAATTTTGTTTACTGACGAATACAGTTTTTGCCATTTGTGGCCTGCCCCGCTTTCTCTTCTGCCCAAGTGGCACCGTTTTTGCGAGTTCTGGTGGCTTAAGGCGGATTTCCATCCGCAGCGAGTGACAGCAGATGTTTCGTTTCATGAAAGCGCCACAATTGCAGTCAATGAATTGCGACTTGCTGAGTACTCATCAAAAGTACCCGATGATCCATCTGCAAACTGATGATGCCCATTGGTATGCAGACGTCCAAATCTGAAGTGTTCTTTTGGGGCTGTTGCGGTTTTTTAAAGTTTCCTTGGGTGGGGTCACGATCCCGAGACCAATTCTTGAGCAATAGACTCAACTGCCTCCGGACTCGATTCAAATTCTGTTTGCTTGATCCAATTCTTTGCCAGACCCCGACATTGTTATGCTGGTGACTCGCTTTCCGTGCCGGATTCTCCAATCGTTTCATTTGTGAAAGGAGCTATGGTTTCAAGTTCATCAGAATCATTGACGTTTTCGTCCATGTTGTGAGGGAACAATGTCAATGGTTGAATGAAAAAGGCCAATGAAAAATTTGGTTGAATGAAAGGGCAATCCAAAAAATTCCAATGACAACTCAAATTTGAAAACTGAAAATGTCAATTATACTATGAGCTCACAAAAGAAAGGAACAGAGAAGCGATATCATCATTGTCACAAAACAATGAAAAACAGTGTTCACTTAGTACTTTTTTTTAAAAATTCAATTTAAATGTGCAGTGAGTAACATTCAGTGATTTTTTTGTGTTACAAGTATCTAATTTATTGCTGGGAAGATATTTTCTTTTGCTGAGCATTTTTGCTTGTGCTGAACTGTATTAATTTGTGCTTATTCATTTCATTTTGTGTGAAAACAATTTTTCTTTTGTTCAAACAATTATTTTTTTGCTTAATAAATAAAATTGTGCCGATATCATTATTTTTTGTGCTTGAAGAATTATTTCTTTTGCTGAAATCATCTTTTCTTTTGGTCTTATAAATGACAGCCCAAAACAAATCCAAATGAAAGAAAGTTGAAAAAACATGAAAAAGGGGGTAGGGGGTAGCAATATCATAACAAATTTAAAAAACATAAAAAAACTGAAACATTTCAAAGCACATGTATGGAATAAAAGACAAATTGAGAGACAGTCACAGAGAGGGGGAGAGAGAGAGAGAGAGTCAAACAGATTGACAGGCAGCCAGCCAGATAAGTAGACTATGAAATTCAAATCCTGTTTGTGGGCCTGTCCCTTGTTTCCCCCCCTCCCCTTCCCATTTTGATTCAGTTTCTCTCATTACACAATTTTTATAGTTAGTTTATGGTTATTGCAGTTGTTGTTTTTCATGACTTGACCGATCATCCCCTATTCCCTCTTTAAGACGTCATTGTATTATGATTTTATTTTTTATGTTATTTTTAGATTTCATCCTTTTTGGGTTTTTTTTTACCAGGACTAAGAGCTATGCCTCGAAACGTCGGTATTTGTTATGGTGTTTTTGTCTTTATCTGGATTTCATGAACAATTTTATTTCTCAGAATTATGTCACAAAGTAGAGGTTTACCAATGTATTCATGCATGTTTCTTTCTTCAAGTGTGTAATGTGTAGTTTGTTGCCAATGTTGAAAGTAAATTTAGTTCACCTTTGAATTGCAAGTGTGTTTTGTTCATCATGATTATTATTGTCAATAAGTTCATTATTACATTAATTATTGAATGAGTGGGTCATAAAATGAACATCAACTCTGGAAATTACATGGGATGATTTAACATACAAATGTTTACAATCTGAAATCAAGCATTCACCCATGTATCTATGCACATACACAGACAGACGCACACATACATACTATACAGAAACATGTACACTTTTAAGCGTGCGCACCCACACACCCACACCATTGACACATAGAAAATGTGTTCATAATAATAGTTAATGTTCAGCCATGTCCTATGATTTACACTGATGATGAGAATTGAGCTCAAAGTGACCTCAATAAACAATGAAACATAACCAACTGGCCTGCAGTGTGTCACAATTTGTGTTTGCCATTTGATGTTCACCTTTGACCTCTGCTCTGTGTAGAGTGAGAGCTGAATGATAACTATTTTTTTACAGTTTCAGTTATAGAGAATCAGTTTGTCTTTTGTGAATGACTACGACTTTAAAAATAGGAGGCATTACACTTAGTGCTGCAGCCTTGGGAATTAGTTAGCCTTTGGGGACAATCCCAATTGTCATCAGTCCTCACTGCCAAGAGAATGGGGATGTACCCTGGGGAAGGCGTTTTCCACAAATTCCTCCCCTGCTTTCCAAAATTGCAGTTGCCTCTTTTTCTATCTAGTTTCTGTCGTACACGACTGACAAGCACACAACTACATGTTAGTGCGAAAGACAGGGGCAACACAAACACAGAACACGAGCATTCACTCAGTGAAACACACCAAGGCAACGTAAAGGTTCAGTGGGTTTTTTTCCAACAACATGTGGTTCACAAACAAAGATTATACATATCTATAAGTGATCACTTCTTTTTTCAAGGTATTGAAAATGAACAGAGGGTTTCTAAAGAACCAATCCCCCCACCCCTACTCGTATCCAGAAACCAGTATGGACCATTTCAACAAAACAATAACAAGGTAACAATAAAAAATAAAAAGATTTAATTAAGGTAATTTGATACAGCATACTATTCTCCAGCACCTACAAACCATTGAGACAAAGCAAATGTCTGCATTAAGTTAAACAAATTTGGATTCAAACATGTTTGATGCCAAGCCAACTACAGAGGTGTGTGTGTATGTGTGTGTGTGTCTTAATAAATATAATTGTATATATTTGTATTCAAATGGCAATCCAGGTCTGCTCCACAATTTAAGGGAACCTCCTGTACATTTCATATTTATTTATTTATTTATTAAGACAACTTTTATAGCGCCTAATCTTTAAGCTCTACGCGCTTTACAGAAATCACTAAAAATGAATAGTAAACACAATGAACAAAAAGTATACATCAAACATTGACCAACACCCCCCTTCCCTGATCCCTCAGTCAATTTCTCAATCACGCCCAAATAATGAATGACATAATCTACAGTACACTTTCGCAACCAACTTGAAACACTCACACTGATGGACACTTAAAGACGCCCAGGCCACACTATTAACAAATCACACTCACACTTATTTTTTATTTCTTACACTTCTGTTCAGAAAACAATCTGAAAAGTCCCCACCTAAAACCACTAATCTCAACAAGCAGAAAAACCTGAAAGAGAGAGAAACAAAGAGTAATTTAATGCATACCCATGCTATGGCTCCAACCCACCTGCGTGCGCATCTCGACCATTCCAACGGAAGTGTCGCCATCTTAGTCCTTATTTGTGTGTAAACAAAGTGAAAATGTTATCTAAATGTGTAAACAAAACATCCAGATGTTATAAATACAGTTTAGATTAAGTTTCGAATGGGAACAGCCAAATACGCAGCATCGATCTGGCATTTTTCAAAAAAAGGTAAGGACTAAGATGGCGGTCTCCCATAATATGGCGCTCCTTGTGGCCGGATATGACGACACGTGGGTACCAGCAATTGAAGAGAAACAATTTGAACCACATCTTTAACCAACGGAAGAGCTTTATCCCTTTAAAACAGTGCTAGACTTCAAAAATATAAATTCTCTGTCTACAATCCTGACTTCAAATGAATCCATGCAATAATCACTTGCCATTTTTGTGTGTGTGTGAAAATAAGGCGCACCTTATTGTAAGCCCACCCCCCAAATTTTACACAAAATTAAGATTTTTATTTTTATTTTTTTATACTAAATTAGTAGTCATAAGGTGCAGGGGTCTCACTCTGAAGAAAAAAGTATTGCCTTATACTCCAAAAAAATAAAATGACTTTGCATTCAATTGACAACAGATTAAGTAACTCCAAACATTTGTGGTACATTCGTTTGGTAATAACCAAACCATGCATAACATTTCACCTAAAATTTTCAATACCTCAGATAATATCTATTTATTGACAAAAAACAAAACAAAACACCAATTACACACAGCGAGATGGTCATTTTGAGGGGCCTAGCCCTCTTTATCAATCCATGGACTGATGTTAATGATGTGAAATTATTATTATAATAGTGTTTAAAGGCAGACATATAAGCAGAGAGATGCAAAAACATAATGCATTCCATTATAAATAATAAGTGTCCTGTATTAATTAATTGTCAAGAAAACAATGAAAATAAGAATTAAAGTATCAGAGTAAATGTCAGCTACGATAACACAAATAATCCATATTGTCTGCAATGAAAAAAATATCAAGCCATAAACAACTTGTTGCCGAATTACAATATTTTGAGCAAGCCTTACAGACACACTGACCCACCACGATTAAGTCCCTTGGTTTGTTCTGGGTAGCTGTGACTGACATACAAGTGTCCCCAACTTCAAATTGAAGCTGCTCTTTAAAATGTTTCGGTTTGAATTTGGGGGGCATTTGTATGGGAGTCAAACCTGGTCAAAAAAACCTTCTTACCAGCTATAAGAGGGAAAACACGTGAAACCTGTGATTTTGACACATGATCTGGTGGGTCTTTAAGAAACAATTCAATCGAAAATAAAACAAACACACAAAAACTCAGCTGATCCAAAAAATACAATGTTACATACAAAAAATTCAAAAAAGAGAGACAGATACTGAGATAGTTAAATGCAGAGGATGCAACTCGGAGAGAAACTGAGACAGACAAAGACAAACAGAGAGAAGGGTACAGAGCACCAGCAAAGAAGGTACAACATCGCCATACATTTCATTTAAGAATGGCCATAACTTCAGTATCAGAATTTTAAAGAAATCGATGTAAATTAGTGTGTGAGAAAAAAGGAGCCTTTCTTTATATATGATCGAACAAGAAATAGTGAAGTCAAGTTGTATGCTAGATATTGTCATACTAACATCAGAAAATTTTGTTTTTATAACCCTGTTATTTTTGCTTGGAATGAATTACCATCTAATATCAAACTTGCACCTAATCTAAATTTGTTCAAAAATCTCCACAAATTATTGTAAAATGTTCTAACTTTGATGAATAAAGTCCATCTTTTTCTTGTAAATATATTCCAAATTAATATTACATAGGAAAATTATACATGCAATGCAATCCACCAAATAAAGACAAATGCAAATGTATCAAGAGGGGACGTAAAAGGGCCGCGAGGCCCATATTAGCCCTAACTACTACTACCAATTCTGGAATGAAGTAGAGGGCTAATAAAGCAATTTGAAAACAACGCAGCTATGTCCCTGTAATACAAAGCTATTTAGGTTTTGAATTAACTCTCTCTCTCTCCTTTTCACTTCAATTCAATTCATATTTCTTTATTGTCTTCAAATGAAGAAAATCTTTTTTCCAGCGTGCACTTAAATCTAAAACTGACGAGGCATTAGATTATAAACTAAGACATAAAATACATGCATAAAAATAAATACATGCATAAAAATTCACATAGACCAAATAAGTTTGTCACACACACTCCACACTCCCCCCCCCCCCCCCCCCCCCCCCCCCCCCCCCCCCACACAAATAAGTAAACATTAATAATAATAAAAAAAATCATCATAATAATATCACAGCAAACAGTAAAATATAATAAAGTATTGCTTTTCAGTACACACACAAGCACGCACACACACACACGCACGCACACACACAAGATACAGAAATTTGCTGGCTTGCTAAATTTTTGGGGGGACAGGAAGACATGTCTGCCACCCCTCCTCAGAGCCAAGGGTGGCAGCCACCCCCCTTGCCCACCCCCTGTTCCTACACCACTGAACTGTTAAAATACTTTGTGAAGAATATGTTAATAAGATTTAAAACCAGATCAAGCTTACCAAGTAAAAACATATTAACTAAGTCTAAATTATAAACATCACATGTCAAAGTTTATAACATGTTGAAAATATTGATTTCTTTGAAAAAGTTAAAAAAAACATGTCAAGTGGGACATCAAGGAACAAAATTTTCATGGACTCCGCAGTGTAGTGTTTCCTTCACAGTAGCTTTTCTTAGCCCCTTTCAGTTCATGCCTTTTGTTGACACTCGTCACCAGCATAAACCAATTTAAAGTGTTTTATCCATTAGGCTTACATTGTTTTATGGTGATATACCACTTGGAGGGTCTTTTCCTATCCCTAACCACAGTCAATGATAACAATATTTGCCTCTGTTAAAAGAAATAACTTGAAACAAATAGCTCTCTGTGGAAAACTGAAAGGAGCTAGAATGAGGGGAATTAGTGTACTGTGCCTTCTAATGTCATATAGATCCCAGCAGACATGGTGGATGGAAATCGGAGAATCGCATACTACACAATAAGGCGGGTCTTCCCCATTCAACAAAAACGAATTGGTGTAGTAAGCAAGCGATATAAAACCGTTTCTATTTCTTCCGGCCACAGCAAGGGAAGAGAAGATCAAATAAATCAATACACACAAAAAGATGGAAAGCGTACACTGATAGGGACAATGACAATTCTACAGAAAAAAGACACCATTGTTGTATACTGACAGGCAGAAGTTCTGCACACACGCATTGCACAAATCATCAAAAATGTAAATCAAATTCAAAATTAATTTTACTTTGGGTAAAAATCCTAAATCATGCAATTGTACACACAGCATGATTTAGGGTTACCCAAAGTAAAATTAATTTTTGATGATTTGTGCAATGCGTGTGTGCAGAACTTCTGCCTGTCAATATACAAATACATGCGGTAGATACAAAGGGAATGGTAGGATTAAGATTAACATTATAGCTCCGTCGACAACTAAGGCCATGTCAGGGCTGTCACCACGTTGAATCTTACCACGTATTAAAAAGGAATAAAAACACACGGTAAAAACAAAACTAAAGTTTTACATTAAAATACTTTTGTTAAAGGGGCACCCTGACGGATGAGATTGAGTTCTTGCAAGAAACACGTCGAGATCACAATGAAAACACCCTTTAGAGAGATCGCAACACTCAATTTTCTCTGTTTTCCCAGAAATCAAACCGTCAAATCGTCGATTCCTCCTTGGCGGAGGTGCTGGAAGTCGAATTCTTTCACCCAAAGAGAAGGTGTGTGCTGTCTCTTTTGTAATGGCCGCCTGTGCTTAGACCAAATCGTTTGCACGAAATGTTCGCTATACAAGCCTTTTTTTCTTCTTTTTAATTTTTTTTTTGGTAGTCTGAAAAAGGAGTTTCGCTTACAATAAAGAAAATAGCTCCACTTTTTTTTTTACTGCACTACAAAAAAAAGCTTCAACCACAATGAGTGACCTCCACCCACCCCATCCAAAATGGCTACTCTCTCAGGCATCTCCGCCAAGGAGGAATCGCCGTTTTGACGGTTTAATTTCTAGGAATCCAGAGCACAGTGAGTGTTCCGATCCTTGAAAAGGCTGTCTTTCTGGTGATATCGACGTGTTTCTTGCAAAAACTCATCCGTCAGGGTGACCCTTTAAAAAAAATTCAGTAGTAAATCAAAAACTTAGCTAGTAAAAACATGACACATCTAGAAAAGGGAATGGTAAATGAGAAAGGGAGGGTAGCACTAGTAGTAAAAGAGGTAGGGGGTGGGTTGGCAGCAGGATTCATGGTCAAGAAAGGAAGAGAACTGGATAAAACAAGGGAAGAGGGGATTAGAGGAAGGGAAGAGGGGATTAGAGGAAGGGAAGAGGGGATTAGAGGGCAGGACCAATGAACAGGAGAGAGTGTGGTAGGAGTAGAAGGGAGAGGGGGGAGGGTAAGATCAGAAAGTAAAGAGTGGATGGGAAAGGGGAGGGTGGAAAGGGGGCACACGACGATATCCATGAATAAAGGGGTGGGGGGGGGGGGCTTTAGAGCTAAGTGGGCAAGGGGGAGAGGAGGTAAACAAAGTGGAGTGGATGAGGGAAGAGGAGGGGGGGGGGGGGGGAGGGGAGGGTAGGCCACAGGAATTTTCCGTTATAAAAAAACTGGTTGTCTGTGAAACAGTGGTTGTCTGTGTACCCTTTGTTGTATTTTGCTTTGTAGGCTTTGTAAGAGTACCACTATTTCACAATTAGTTCTAGGAAAATCTGACAATGACACAACCAGAGAAAGAAGGTAGTGAGTAGATAACAAAAAAAGTGTGTGTGTGTGTGCGTGTGCGTGTGCACGCATGTGTGTGTGTGTGTATGTATGTGACTGTGTGCAGTTTTTACTGGATCATTTACTGTTATTATAACCAATTGACAAACTTTACCAATTACAATATCCGGTTTCTTGGGGATCACAAAACTGTTAACCACTTCCCTGCCTGCTAGGAGATAGTCTAGTGTATCATGTCATTGGTGATGTCATAACTTTTGATGTCATAGCTAGGATGATGGTTTTCGGTTCAGATAAGCCAGGAAAGATAATTTATATCTTTAGACAATTTTCTCAGAGTGAGTCTAGCAGATTTGTTTTAAATTTTATAATAAGAAAATCGATAATTTCTCAGTTTTCCTGTGGCAGGTCTGAGGAGGGAGAAAAATCAAAGCAAAAAGCTTGGTAACAAGTGTCGACATTTCGATTTAATAATCTTTATCAAGATAACCAGAAACACACTGTGTCAGTGAAGGGGTAATAATAATAATAAATGGAGCTTATATAGCGCTTTTCTATCAAATAAAATAAAACATCATCCTCACGGCACTTTACAAATTTGGAAAGAAAGAAAAAAAAACATTGTTACTGCAATGTACAGTATTACTGGTGTTCACCCTGTATGTGTGCCCTCAACTGATATAAATATCTGAAAGCATCATGACAGTGAGGACAGCTGTGAGGTTTTTCTCCAGTGTGGGTCAGATGATGCTGTGCTAGATGAATGGACAGGGCAAAGCCTTTCCCACAGTCTGAACACACATGAGGTTTTTCTCCAGTATGGGTCAGACGATGTTGTGATAGATGATTGGACTGGGCAAAACCTTTCCCACAGTCTGAACACACATGAGGTTTTTCACCTGTGTGAATTCTCCTGTGCACTGTTAAACTGTAAGTCTTAGAGAAAGCTGCTCCACAGACATCACAAACATGGGGTTTGGCACTTTCATGAACTGCTTTTATGTGCATCTGTAAATTATTTGTATGCGTAAAACAACTGTCACAGTGTGGACACTTGAAATGTCTCTCCCCAGTGTGCACTCTCTTGTGTCTTTTCAGATGAACAGCCAGAGTAAAACTCTTACTGCACACATCACAGACAAAAGATTTAACACTACTATGGGTCATCTTGTGTGTCTTCAAAATAGAAGCCTGAGTAAAACACTCCCAGCACACATCACACATAAAAACCTGACCACCACTTTGTGGTGCCACTTTGTGTGTTGTCAGATTGCTAGAGTCATCAGTATCATGATCATCAGCTTTCCTTTTCAATGCTCTTCTAATGCCGTGGCTATCTACCTCCTTATCTATGTCTGTGTTGCTACAGTTACCAGCATCACATCTGTCAGGTGTGGAGGACCCAGGTAACACCATGTGCAGTTTCTCTCCATGAACTGACACCAGGTGGAGTTCCAAACTGCTGACCAGCACAAAGGCAGCAGAACAATGCTGACACACACGGCCTCTTTTCAGAGATAGCAGTGACCTAGAAGTGTTGTCAGACATGGGCTGTACTGTGCTGTAGATAGCTGAGGACTGGCCTGGTGAGTCTTCCTCCATGGACCATGCTGGTTCCAGCTTCTGCAAAAAACACACATTCCAAAACACCAATAAAATCATCTCACAAAGAAGAGTTCCCATTCATGCTGATTTATACAGTTTGATAGAGGTTCACAAGCCTCTTTGCAAGCCATCCCATTATGCCCCTAGGTCAAAGTCAAGTCAATAAACTTGCCAACCCCCTAACAGGCCAAAGAGGAATATTTGTAGCAGGAAAGATACATTTTTGGGAGCTAAGAGGAATTTTGACGCGGCTTCTTACCTTTCACGCGTAAACATAATTTGAAGCAAGCAATTTTCATCCCTGTAAACTTGTCTTGTTTAAAACTAGCCTTGTCTGGAAGTGTCACAACTATTCCTAACACAATAGAAGCTTTTGGTTTGTTCCTCTGTCCGTTTTATTTGGGCAGACCAAGTCAGTTGGTGCCAAGAATTGGAAGGAAGACAATGAATCAATTCAAGTTCATCTTTGTTTTCCTTTCCTTCCGTTGGGTTGAAAAAGTCGGTAACGGTGGAAGACGAAGTCTGGGAGTTTGCAGTTTCAATAAGACGCTGAGAAGTAATGTGTCATTTGATGTCTTGACACCCTCAATAGGAGACTTTTAAGTGCAGTGAGCACATCATACATCTAGCATGATGCACACTTTCTTGATCTCTGAATGCACAGATACTGTTCCATAATCCATGTAATCTTGGCAGAAATATTGGTCTATTCTCTTTATTTTCTCCCCAGAGTCTCACACACATCAATGTGTCAATCACCATCTTGACGGAAGTGCGCAAACAGAAACTAGAAAGTCGGCTATATGCACAGCAGCTGCACTGCTCTGTATATAAGACGATGAATTTGTGTGTTAACTGCACAGTTAAAATGGTCCAGACTTTTTTACACTTCAGGCAAGGATTTCCATGGTTTTTATGTCGTTGGTTTTTTCGCCATACATATGGCATAATGTTATTTTAGGTTCAAAGCAGAACTTTTAATGTGGTGCCCTAAAATCCAAAGTTTGTTGCATGACTAGGTCTCACAACCAAAATTAATCATGCAATTCTGTTCATAAGAATACAGTTACAAACTCACCACAGCAAAATCAACAGCAGAGTCTGCAGAAT